>JAPWTK010001558.1:0-22953 GCA_029963805.1 Aromia moschata
TACGTTCACTCCACTACGTAGATATGGAAGTAAAATTACTTAAGAGACTACCACTACTTTAATATAGCCATTGATGACTATCTGTACTAATAATGTTTAATATCAGTATAACAATGTTTAAAATTTCTGTATTTTTGAAATTTTCGTATTTCTGAGAACGAGAATCAAATTAACTGGTAAATGTTTGCCATCAAGATATTCATTTTGTACTGTATATTCCCAAGGGCAACTTCTAATCATTTTTTTATGTCTATAAATAACGGGTCAGAATAAAAACGTTCCGATAAATATTTATGACGGAATGTTTGCGCTTTCGCTGCCAACACGCTCCGAAAGCTTCTCGAATAAACGATCTTTATATTTCCTTCCTGGCCCCGGAAAGACCTAAATCTTATTTCGATAAGTGGCGAGATTATGTGTCAGAAAAAATAGGAGATAATATGTCATATGCATAATTGATGGTTTCGTCGAATGCCAGGTAATCGTGTTGCAATATCGGAATCAGGAAGCGGAAGCAGGGCCAAGGGACCAGAATCGCCTAATGTAGTGTAAATTATATGCATTTCGATTTAGCCGGGGTATTCGCAGTCCATTCATCGCGAGAGCGGGTAAATTTGGTTTACAAGACAAATCAGACAGAGGGTGGAGATCTGAAGTTTAGAAATCGTTGGATGTCCTGGCTTTTTGAACTGATAATTGATTATAATCAATATTAAATTTAGTGTCCGTTTGTAAAAATATTTAGGTATGTATTTTTTACTGATTCTTGTGTTCATTCGTTTATTAATTAATTAATTAATTCATTCATTCATTCATTCATTCATTCATTCATTCATTCATTCATTCATTCATTCATTCATTCATTCATTCATTCATTCATTCATTCATTCATTCATTCCATTCATTCATTCATTCATTCATTCATTCATTCATTCATTCATTCATTCATTCATTCATTCATTCATATTCATTCATTCATTCATTCATTCATTCCATTCATTCATTCATTCATTCATTCATTCATTCATTCATTCATTCATTCATTCATTCATTCATTCATTCATTCATTCATTCATTCATTCATTCAATTTCATTCATTCATTCATTCATTCATTCATTCATTCATTCATTCATTCATTCATTCATTCATTCCATTCATTCATTCATTCATTCATTCATTCATGCATGCATTCATTCATTCATTCATTCATTCATTCATTCATTCATTCATTCATTCATTCATTCATTCATTAATTCATTCATTCATTCATTCATTCATTCATTCATTCATTCATGTATTCATTCATTTATTCGTTCGTTCATTAAGTACACTAAACTTAACATAAGTACACTAAAAATAAACTGCTAAGTAAATTTAAGGAGCGATCTGTATTTGATAACTATTTCAAGGAGAACTCAGTGCAGTCCAAACACTTTTACAGTATTTTTACAAACTTTTTGCAGAAAAAAATTAAGAGTTTTTGGGAATCAGCTTTTTCTAGCATATTGAATACCTACTTCTCGAGTACATTTCGAGTACTCAATAGTAACTCTACCCAACTGTACTCACCGATTTAAATGAAACTGCACACTCATAGAATACAAAAGAATATTGAACCCCTGTTTTTCTTCTTCCGGAATATGCTTTTTAGGGGTAGAAACCACCCCTAAAATGTGGTAAAAAAGCAAGAATCGCCGTGAATGAAATAAAAAAAATACCAAAATATGTTACAACATAAAATTTAATATGATTTATAATTTAGTAACATGTATTGAAGTATGTACATACAAATTTCCAAACTGAGAAGTTCCAAAAAATGTTTTTGAACTGACATTTTTTAACAATTAATATTTTTGAATAATTTTGTGTACTTCTCTAGATAATGTAATTTATTTTAATAAGCAATTTGAGTATTTGTTGTACGGCAAGATTTGCAAAATCTTTTTGCAGGCCGCAGACGTCCCCAAGAAAAAGAAGTGCAAGCTACTTAAGATTTTGGAAATAACAAATTTTTATGTACTTCAATACATGTTATTAAATTGTAAACTACATTAAATTTTTAATTTAAATCGGTGAGTGACAGTTGGGTAGTGTTTTGTCAGTGGTGGGTGGCTGGTGGAATTTGAAATTATCGTATTTTCATAAGGACGCTCGGAACTATTTATAAACTGCTATAATCCGTCGCCATTTTGTAAACAATCGACAAAAAAATCTACACTTAACGATAGCTACATTTTATAGATATTAACAAAATTTTATTTTTTATTTTCAGATAACCCTTCACCGAGATATCAATGGAGGGGGAATTTTTTATTAGTCAGGGCCCAGGTGAGGTTCCTTAATTTTGAATATTTGGTAATTAAAATTTATATAAACCAAGTTTAATTTACTATACACTAAATAAAATACTGACAACCCAATCCCTTCATTAATTAGGTATCCCTGTGAAAAAAATTCTTAAAATTCATTTTAATTATTATTAGTTATTTTTTCGGCCGTCTGTGTGGCCTTCCCCTTAAGGGAAACCGGTCTATAAGGTTTGCCGGTTTGTAATTATTAGTAAGACAGTTCATGTCACATATTCTACTAATGGCAGATAATCTTCGTTGCCTTTGAACCAATAACAGACTGTTTAGATAGGACAGTCCACGTTGATATCACAGTATCAAACGCTGTAAAATTCATACGTGATCTCTGTACTGTGGTCGGCAGTTTACTTATTTTTTAAATTTATATTTATATTTACTTATTTACTTATTATTTACATAGTTGTACACAGGGTTGGTCCATGTTGACTAAGAGATAGCAAATACTACCAGCTAAAAAAATTCTATGTGTAATGGAAGGCGGTGTGGAAGGGGTCACGCAGATGGCCCGCTGCCGTTCGCTTGAGCACGGATTGGGGATGCCGCCGCATACAGACGCGCGGATCGACAAAGGTGGGGCTTTACGGAAGCGGATATGCGCAGAAACGCTTTATCGCATAAATATGCACACTGTCTTATCCTATACAGTTTGGAACAGCCAAATGGAATAAATTCAGTAGCCCCATTATTATGCATTTTTTTAGAAAATTTTGAGACACGTCAATTTCTAATTTCTAAAATGAAATATTCCAATGTAAAAATGTCATCCCTAAATCCAACCCCCTTCAGGTGGCAGCTACAACCACTAAATTTTAAAATTGGGAATAGGGGCTCGTGATACTTCATTTGAAAGGTATTTTCATTATCTGTTCAAAACTGGTATAGTTTTTAATTTTATTGCAGAAATTAACAAGAAAAAAAGTTGCTCAAGCGAAATTCGTTACATTAAAATAAAAAACAAATAATTATTAATTAATTAATTATTATGCAGCAGATGTTCAAAATGCATGCCTCCAGCATCTTGGCAGCATCCTAGATGTAAATAGAAATGTCTTCTAACGTTAGTTAACATTTGCGGGGTAATCGATCTAATCGCAACTGTTATTCTTTTTCCGAAGTCAGCTAAATCGTCGGGTTTGGTTTTGTAGACCATACTTTTTTACATATCCCCATAGGAAGAAGTGTAACGGCGTGAGATCAGGTGATCGTGCAGGCCATTCTACAGAACCACGTCTCCCTATCCAGCGATTTGGAAAGATTGTGTGGAGATATTGCCGGACATTGACATGGTAATGCGCTGGTGCACCATCCTGCTGGAACCATATTGCATTACCTGGAAGTTGTGGCTTTCCTTCAGCTGTGGCTTACCTTCAGCTGGGTACAAGTTTGCCATCGTCGATACAACATTATTTTGGAGCAGCGCTAAATAAGTTTCTCCATTCAAATTGCCGTCAATGAAGAATGGACCAATGATATTTTCTCCAATTATTCCTGCCCAAACATTAACTTTCTCAGGGTTTTGCGTGTGTAGTTCCCTCATCCAGGGAGGATTTTCTGTCGACCAGTAACGACAGTAAGTATTAGTTAGTTTTTATCTTATAGTAGGGAATGTCAGCAATTATAGACATTTATTTTTTGTTATTATTAACATTTCAGAACCTAAAATTGACCAATAGTGTTACTTATAAAAGTTTTATTTTAATGTAACGAATTTCCTACGCTGGAGAAACTTATCTTTTTTTTATTGTTAATCTCTGCAATAAAATTTAAAACCATAGTTTTGAATAGAGAATGAAAAGACCTTCCAAGTGAAGTATCACATGCCCTTACTTCCAATTTGAAAATTAAGGAGTTGTAGCTGTTACCTGAAGGGGGTTGAATTTAGGGATGACATTTTTACATTGCAAGATGTCATTTTAGAATTGGAAATTGACGTGTCTTAGGATTTTCTAAAAACATGCATACTAATGACGCTACTGAATTTATTCCATTTGGCTGTTCCACACTATATAATTCATTTATTGTCGTGTTATAATTACTTTTTTTCTGGGTAGAACTGTTCACATATCTCAAGATTGGAATGATATTGCCGCATACACCTGAAAAAAAATAAAGGAATTTGTATTGAAACTGAAAACCTGCCCTGTTGTCTTAAATTCCCGTCTTATATTAACTTGTATTGTTAAAATGAATTTCAATTAAAACCGTTCTTCGTCCCTTCCATCAGAATAAGTTGTTATTGTTACCACAACATAATATTAATTGTTAGTGACCACGACCTAGATTTCTCTGGAGCACACAAAACCACACGATAGCGATACGGCTGAATCGAGATATTCACCGGCAGGTTCTAAACTGACAACATAATGCCGTTTGTGTATCTGACAAGCTATTTCAGTGACAAATGTATGCAACAATGTAACTACTTACTATAGCCTTCATAAAGCTGCAAAAAGCGTACATGCACCAGCTTGTACGCTTTTTAATACACAGTAAATTTTGTTCGGGACATTGGTATGTCCCGAAAATTTATTGTGGGGGCTTTTTAAGACTACCACATGCTCTATGTCTATAGGCTCGAATAGGGTCCGGCAAAAGCATTTAAGCATTTATTGTGTACAGTTTGGTTAATTTGGGAAGTCCCCAAATACAACCAATAAATTTGGCTACCATGAACCATCTCTCTGTATTACACGAATCACATATAATGTAAAATATGTCTACCATTATTGCCAATTCACATTTTAAATCTGCCAATAAAAGATCTTTCTATATTCACAAATATCTCATTCCTTGTAACACACCAAAAAATTAGAGCTCTTAAATCGTTCACATAATTTTGTCATCCTTGTTATGTGTGGTCCTTCACTAAATTCCATAGAACAGTCACAGAATGACCGGCCTGGTCACTTGATTTGACCCCCCGTGACTTTTTTTATGGAGTTACGCTAAAGACTATGTTTAATACTAATATTTACCTTAATGTACCTAAATAATTGCTTTTTAAAATTCGTAATAAAAAATGAGTTTCCATTAAAAAAAAAACTACATAGGTCATAGAGGTTCGAAAAATAACTCGGAAACTACATGACAAAATGATAAATAAAATTAATAAGGATTGTTTGAGTATTCGAGAGTTTTTTCCAAAAAAAAAAAATAATAATAATAATAATACGTATTTATTAAATGTATCCTCTACTTTATAAAAACAATTTGTAACATCCTGAAATTTTCCGTAAAAAGTATGAGTCCATGTGGAGACAACCTACGAATAAAATTAAGTTACATAATGAAACAGTGAATAAAATGTTAATTTACTTTTTTTCAAAATTACAGCTCAACCAACATTTGGACGCAATATGTCTTTAATTTAGAAAAAGACTAAATGTCTAACTTATAAAATCATCCACAAAAAATGGTGAAAAGATATTTGGACAGCCGTGGTTCGTCCAAAGTTGAGGACTTATTAAAAAAAATAGGTTTTCACTCCACTACAAAGCACTTAGCGATAAACTGTAGACACAAAAGGGTTAGGTTGGGATTATACATAGACAAGCTTAACTTTACCCTAAATCAGTACACCTTGAACTTCAACTGAAATCTGGAATGACCAGGCTAATCGCGGAGCATTTAAGAGCCCGTACCGTAACATAAACTGAGAACTCTCGTTAACCCCACTCAACCCTAATCACCTTCGCCCAGTCCTCGTGGGAAATTAAATGCGTATTTTTGTTTCCTCTACCTCCATAAAAATTTCCATTAACTAACGAAACTATCTCAATTTTGCAACCGAAATGCCACTGTGAAGACCCATAACTATAGCAATAAATATAACGAATGTTCGCTACGCTCCCTGAAGGAGATAAAATTGA
This sequence comes from Aromia moschata, assembly GCA_029963805.1. Taxonomy (NCBI): domain Eukaryota; kingdom Metazoa; phylum Arthropoda; class Insecta; order Coleoptera; family Cerambycidae; genus Aromia; species Aromia moschata. Next base: position 6,240 of record JAPWTK010001558.1, read on the forward strand.
AAATTAAAGTGACATTACCATAAATATATATTACGGCGATGACGACGTGAAACGAGGTTTAAAACAAAGCCCTTGTTTCAGTTCTGTAACAAAATCGACTACTTAGTATTGTCGTACTTTGAATTTGTCTTAGACAAAGATGGGTTCATAAACTTCGAATTCGATCTAAAGTCATAAACGCAAAGGTATTCTGACAAATTTGCAGTTGGGTACGTTTCGTTTCAACACACGAACCATGCTGAAAAAAATGATAGTCCTTCGAAGAAACAAATTTCATAGTATTCATTCTGTATTTAATTTCACTGACACACACAAAAAAAGGTTAGATACACTAGATGAAAGTCGATTCACAAAAGTTAACCTACGTACCTTCATTTCATATAATGGAGAATGAAATGCAAGAAAATTTGACTTTGTGAGATTTAGTAAGTTTATTTTTTATTTCTAATAATAATCCAATTTGCTTCTATAGTTTTTTTAAACAGGTGGTTTCAGTGAAACACCATAATGATATAGTTATAGAGATGAAAATAAACTTTTTAAAAATCGAAATGTCAAAACATTAGTATCTTAAATTAACTACTATGATAGATAAATTAAATTAGCCAACCACATAACATGCAATGTCAAATAACGTTACTAACCCTGACTGATCAGTGTCACTACTTATATAATTAGCGGATGATGGTGCGAATGTCTAGACTGACGCTAAATATGGAGTTACATTATTACGCTGAAATAACTGGTTCACTTGTCCGACAGGCTAAAAATAGAAGAGTGATCCATCAACACCAACTAATTACACTAAATAATAGTCATTGAAACTGTCAGTTTGCCTTACACGGCAGTTGCAGATTTCGAAATGAATGATCTGAAACACCCTGAAAATGGATTTTTAAATATAATTACTACAATATATACATACCTACATATTATGTAGGTATACCATATTTACATCGTTATTAATTAAGGGCTGTATAAGAAATGTTAACATCATTATATGGATAATTTATTACTAACTTCATGTCTACAGTATACACATAATATGTACATATATAGTTATACACAGTTATAGGGTTATAGGGTTCCATAACCCCATAATCTCATAACTATGAAATTATGACAAATATGTCAAATATGAAAATATGAAATTATGACAAATAAAAATCAACCATAGAGCAAATTGTGGCCTCCACTTCTCGAAATCAAAGCTGTAAATCCCTATAGCCCCATAACCTCAAATTACAATAATCTCATATCGTAGGTTCAGAAAAATTGTGGAACCGTCAGCAATAACGTTACCCGATGTATACCGCGAGGAGGTTGCGTGAACGGATTTTGTACAACATGTAGCCCTTAGAATGTTTCTTTGGAAGTTATTAATAAATAGGTGAATAACTGAATAAATAAATAAATAAAGAACTATATCGGGTTCGAAAAAATTGAGGCCACGAAAAGTTGCACTTGAGAAATTGAGTGTAATGATTCTAGTTACCTATATGATTATGGGTTTTTGGGGTTATGAGGTTTAACAGCTTTAATTGTAAGAAATGGAGGCCACAAATTGAGCTATGTGGGATTGAGTGTCAATTTCAATTTCGTAGTTATGGTGTTTCGAGGTTATGTAATATACATATATATATATATATACAGTAAGCGGCACCCTAACGCGTATACATAGGTGGATATTAAATACATATTAAATGATACAGTTTTATGTCATAGTTAGGGGAATTTACTTGGGCCAGGGGGGCTTGGTTGTACAGAAAGCTAAGAGGGGGTCTTACCGGAAATCTAAAGACCAACGTTGCCAGAACTAACTGTAACTCTTAACTCTGCATAATAAGTCTTTATAAAACCCCTATATTTACAAAATGCATTGATGTACGATCAATTAATATAAGCCAATTTAATGTTCAGACTGCGTTGCATATCGTATAATAAAGTTTACTGTTATCTTTTTTTCAACCCAACTACTGTGAAATAATTTTAAACAGTTAATATTACTTTAAACAGCTGTGAAACAATTTTAAAATATCTAATAGGGATATTATGTTGATATGACAACAGCGAACGCACGCAGCGAACGAAGGCAGAACGAATGGTCCAATGGTTCACTCTAAGCTCCACCCACTAATGCACTCTCCTTGCCCCTTCACGGATCTCTACGGTTGTCGGCGGCCGGGCTCATACCATCTGTCATTTAATTATTTGAACTTTTTCGTCAATGTGATAAATCCATTTTTATTTTTATAAATGTACGTAGTGCTTCTACAATACGCTCGTAATAACGCAATTACTGTATATAGTACACATAGTCGGACCCCCGCCCCGTGCTAATTTTTTTTTTGTGGCTGTGTAGTTAACGCGAAAGCATTACATTTTAGGGATATGAAATGTTAATCTATCTAGAAAGAGGATCAAAAAAGGGAAGCGAAAGTGAATCATAAAATACAACACGTGCTATTTAAAACAAGCGACTCAATAAGGTTGTTTGACCCTCTATTTTGAGTATCCTCTAGATTTAGTCGTGTATCTAGTATATTTGGCAGTACTTTAAACCTTTTATGCTCACATGGTAAAAAAAGTAACCATAGAAATTTTAAGAGAGGGAAAGTTTTTATTTATTGTTTTTCTAGGGGTTGCAATTGTAATTATTTTTTCTTAAATTGAAATATCTCGATAACAGTTCTTTTTAATGAGCTATGGTTATTAAAGTGACCTTCAATAAACACATACATTTCAAATATGGATTAAGAATGTAGTGTGCCACTTAAAATAACGAATTTGGTATTCGCTTCCTGTATAACTAGAAGTGTCAGAAACTGTACATTACTTTAGATGTGTAGAGTCCCCTGAAAATCCCCAGATACAAATTTTCAGCCCCATTTGATTTGTAGGTTCCAAATCCTCCCAAAACTTTTGATAGGCCGTGAAGCACTGGAAAACTGGTTTAAATTTTCAAAAAGTTGAATGTGGGCTATAATGTTCAGTATAATTTGTACTTAGGCACAAACAGCAGTCCTTTATATCTTCTCAGTGTTTTGTCTTAGATATGTATATAGCATTTACCATTTTACAGGTCTGTAAGCAGCAAATAAACCAAATAAACCATTTTTAGAAAATACACGATTATGTCACTATGTGAAAACACAGGGACGATATGTATATTGTAGAGTTCTATCATAATGTGATATTATGATAAGAATATGATTAATCTAGTTATAGAGAAAAAAAATTAAGTTTCATGCCTTCTGGCATTGCCAAAATTAGACAAATTATTGACGGGCAATGAAAGTAGAGTGTTATTTGGGAGTATGTTGTTTATTTCTTTAATTAAGAGAGTAACATTCGCTCGTTTCCACAATAAAGAACTGAACTTTAAACTTCTGAAGCCGTTCTGCTCGCCTCATTTAGTGTTAATAAAACATAATTAGCCAGAATTTAAAATGTTTCGCTAAGTTAAAATTAGAGCTAATTCAAGCAATTAAAGCAGGAACGAGAGAAGATCCATGAAAAACAGAATTAGTTACAATTTTAAAAAGCTTGACCTGGAGGGTCGGAATTAAATGCTCAAATTTGAAATGCTGCAGATTAAAGGACTGAAAGTGCATTACAATTAGCCGTCAGATACCTACCCGAAATCTTTGAATTTGGAATTTGGATAACGGCTATTTGCCCATATTTAAATCTCTGTTATATGAATACAGTACTACATTTCACTTTTTCGTTAATTACTAAATCAAACACGTAATTATTAAGTATACAATAGATAGATACAAACACCTTATTTCCCGTACAAACGGAATGTGCCATTTTTACTTTTTGACTAATTTCCTATAATCATAAAAGACTGCAAACTGCTGGCAATACATTATAAATGTCATAGAATGACTAATAATAAATACTTACTTTTTTAAATACTTTTCACAGCCTACGCTCAGTAAGTGACAGATTTTTCCATCTCCCTAATATATATTTAAATATCTTGTAATCTGTTAGATTTAGGTATAAGGAATGTTAATACAGATAGAAAAAGAATAAAAAGTTCATCAAATGAAGTTATAAAACACAGGGTGTTCCATTTAAAATAAAAGAGTTATTCAGTTTTTAAGTTATCACAAGCGGTGGCTTAGTATTTAACGCTCTGTATAATGCACAAAAATTAATGCCTATGTCAAATATTATATAAAACATTAGTATTACTCTTGTGAAATTGTAACCTATAGGTCATGTATTGTCTGAGGTAGCTTGAATATTCCATGACCATGATTTCTACAAAAATAATAATAATATAAAAAAACTCGAAATAATTAGAAAACGGTTGTCGCAATTTTGGGCATGTAATGGTTTTCAACTTTACCCCTCCCTGGAAAAATACCCTCTTCCAGTTAAAATAACAAAGTTGACAGCAACTTCCGGTATAACCAGAAGTGCCCTGTTATCAATAGTTTCATCAAGGAGACCACACCGATAAACCTCTGTATGAAATTTTTTGATATTTGGGTGTAAGGGCGAGAAGTACTGTTAAATAATTAGGATTAGGTAAGGGTACCTGGAACTGGTTTTCTTCCTGGCTCTTGATCGGTCGGCCTTCTCTAGCTTGCACTTGCGAAATTGTCAATTGATGATACACGTACACACGATGTTGATTGACGGTACACACCGAGAAATACTTTATTAAAAATTTTGTAATTTTCTTCTCACGTGTAGTCGCCAGCGTAGCGAATCGGTATCTTCTTAAGGAGTGAGTAAAAGTATGGAGGGAAAAATTAAGGAGGGAAAAAATGGATGCTGTTTAGGCGCCAGATATACAAATTGATAATTATGAATATAAATCAAAATGAAACATCGGGTATTTGTCGTTTTCGTTTTCCATTTGACTAAAAGTCTTCACGCCACACCCTGTATTGTATCTAACATAGTTAATAATTTAATAAGTAATATTCGGGTTTCGAACGTGTGCAGGGTCGGACTCGTTATCCGTCATGTTATTGACGGAAGATGATATATAAGAGATCAAAAAGACAGGAGTAATAAAGTGTTAATAATATATGTATTGTTTGTGTCATTCAGAAACAGCGACTGTCCTCATTGCTTCAGCGTACATTGCCACGACCAGTAGTCTTTCTGCATTTATTCTCGTTAAACGAGAGCGATTTGGCCTGTCTATATGGTTGTAGAGGGAAAATGATCGTTCCACATCTACTAAAGTTAAAGTGCAAATTCCAAATAGTTCACGTGGACAGAGGACGACACAATACGCACATTAATTTCACGAATTTCGCACAGTTTGTATCCCTAACAGTTTTTTGTTGTCACTAAGTTATTCAGCGCATTATTTTTTACATCTACAGAGAACAATACACGTGTTACTACTATTTCTATACTCTTAACCACTGTTTGCAAAACCCGTTTATTAGCTATCAATATGGGGGGCATTAACGACCTTGTTACCGCAAAATCTGTTGTTTCGTCTGTCGTGTTGTTTCCACTGTCAGCCACAGAATTGTGTTACCTACGTATGTCTTCTTTGATATATCCCATGACACGTTGATATGTCTTCTGCATATATATGTTTTGCGCATTGTACGTCTACAAGGCAATGGAAAAGCTGATACATATTTGGCAAAAAAACGTCTAAAATAAATATTGTCGATCACGTTCCACGCAAGGCTACATGCGCAAAACATTATGCACAAATCAAACCAAAATTCCTGTTTTCTAACCGTACCAGGTAAATTTTTTTATGGATATTCGAATATAAATGTCTTTTACACTCTCGGCGATCACGAAATATATATCGACGATTGTAAGGAATACATAAAATATGTGATCCATCTGCTGTAAAATCCTTGTAATTTTCAATCATCTTTTTGAGTGATTAACTTGCGACAAAACGTTGTTTTCAATGAGGCGGTCAACCCGTTTATACCGCAGGTAGAACACTATTAGAATAGCTCACTGTCTTACGGAGAAAGTGTATTACCGCGTCCCGGGTTTCCGCGAAGTTTTCGTTCGGGGTAACATTCTACGCACGGACAGTGGAGTGGGTACACAGGAGCAAGAAATATGCGCTTAAAAATACGGTTTATACTTTAATTATCAGAGAGTTGTATAGTACCGGCTCTGCGTGACAGCATACTTTCAAGGACGTTAGTAATTATATTACCCCGTACGCCTCTGTCTATAACGTCATCGCTGCGAAAATTCCGACGTCTAAACACGAGAAATCGGTTAATAAAGTTTCTCGTTCACCAAGAAACTATGCGGACGAGCGCCGCTTTCTTTTAACGATAGGGGCGCTGGCGTAGCTGTAAAGCGAGCATCATAAAACGATATCATATCCAGGATTCCGCAGAGTACCAGACCGTGTACCGCGTCTGCAATGCAATACACACATTTCACACTGACAGCGGCGAACGCAGCCTATGTTCCGAGTTAATTTGAAAACAGTGCGGTTCATACATCTGCTGGAATATTACGGCAGTGTGCTGTTTATGCGCCAGCGATTGATTAAACTACACGAGACTAATTAATTGATTATAATTCACGGCCGCAGCTAATTCAGATGTAGATGGCCGTACTTGATTGGAGCTTATGTACGTTTGTATCGGCCATTAACCGTGGGTAAGCGCGTAAAGCATTCGTCTCAAGTTCCTGCGAGAGAAACTATTGCATAGCGATAGTAACGTATGGGTCTGGCTTTAATAAATCTGAGTACCGGGTGTTTCACTATGAATGGACCCCCCTTAACTTTTTTGTTTGGCTTTATATATAAAAAACAAAGTTAAATGTTTTTTATCACATAGTTTTCAAGTATTCGTATATACGGTATTGTAGAAAAATGAATAAAAATGTTTTTTTTTCTAGTATGTTATGCTTATTTTAAAAATTCAAGCAAAAAAACGCCTATTTCAATTTTACATATAGTATGCAATGGACTCAAGAATGCGCTTGCAATTGTTCGGATACCTGTATATCAGAGAATCCAAAGAAACAAAAAAGTGATTTTCTTCAAGTTCGTGAAGTATTCAATGTTTTATCAGAGTCAACTGCAACAATATCGGAGAAGAAATTTTTATTCTTGCGTATCTTCATTCCTGTGGACAAAAAAACATTTAGGACTATTCAATAAGAGCTGACAAAACGTCCAAACAACATTTTTTATTATAGAATATTCATAAATATACTGAGATATTATTTAGCTCGTATACAGGGTGGGGCATTTAAGTTGACAAATGCGAATAACTTCGAAATGAATCGTTTGACAAATAAATTTTTCAAACAAAAGTACCACCGTTTTGAAGGCGGAATCTAACACTTAGAATGTTGTTGTATTTGGTAGAGGTTTTCAAGGTCATTTGAGGGTCAACTTTGATTTTTTAAATAGGAACCCCTATTTTTTGTGTAGATGTGTGTCCTACACTGAAAAATAAGTAATGTTTGTTTGAAGAAGTTTTGTGTTTAACTTCAAACAAAACTTTGGTCCTCTTCTTTCAACTGTTAAACGTCTTAAAATAAAGATTTAAAGTAAAAATTAAGTGTGCGGAAGCTATGTGAGAAATGTATTTTTTTATTAAGCAAAACTCCTCTTAATGATAAAAATGGCGACCGAAAGTCGTGTAGAAAAATAAAAGTAAATGGGAATGTAGTCAAGTAATACCTTATTTTGCAAGCCTCTTTATGCTGGGTAATACTAAAATGGCGAAAATTCGATCAAGAGATAATACCTTTAGAGGTGTAGATTAATGAATGAATATTATAGAATAGCCCCATTAAAAGTATTGTAATAGAGGGCAATAAAGGTATTGTAACTGTAATATTCCCATTAGGATTGTAGGTAACATGGATTAACGAAGAATAAGACGTATAAGAATAACAATAATACTAATAATCTAATATCTCTAAATCTAAATGGCTAATATCTCTAAAACGTCTAGCACAAAGTCAAATACGTTTTAACAAAATTATACGTTTTAAAATCACGGTTTAATAATTAACGTAACATGATTATTTCAGTAACAATTAACATTACTTCAACCAGTGTCCTCTTTAACGTTCGTTAAAAAAAGTTAAAGTGCAACGGTTAAGGGAGAAACAAATTGTTGTTTGAAGTCAAACACAAAACTTCTTCAAACAAACATTATGTATTTTTAAGCGTATAACACAAATCTATACAAAAAAATAGGGGTTCCTATTTAAAAAAATCAGAGTTGACCTTCAAATGACCTTCAAATCCTCTACCAAACATAACAACATTCTAAATGTTAGATCTCGCCTTCAAAACGGTAGCACTTTTGTTTGAAACATTTATTTGTCAAACGATTAATTTCGAAGCTATTCGCATTTGTCAACGTAAATGCCCCACCCTGTATATACATTAAGGTGGCCGAAAAAAAATGAATTTTTTTTTATTCGTCTCGTGTGAAAATATATTAATTTATCATGTTATAAACGCCCCTTAAAAAATCAGCTCAAAAAATTTTTAGATGGTCAATATTTTTAAAAATTTCCAAAATTGTCAAAAATTGATTTTTTTTAAATTTTTTCCTCGTCATATTATTATTTGGTAGGTTGAAAAAAATGTCGATTCTGAAAATTTGAAATCAATATTTTAATTTCTAAAGGTCACTCATTATTGTTTTACTTTTCAAAGTAGTGTACCTAAAATGTTTTCGAGAAATCTCTAAATATAAATATTAACGATCTAATTATTATTTAATTGAATTTGACGTGCAAAAGAATTGAAATAAAACAGACACTTATAACAGGCAACTATTAACAACAACTAACATATAAATATAACAGACACATATTAACAACGCCCCCTTAAAAAATTAGCTCAAAAAAATTGAGATTGGTTAATATGTTTAAAAATTTCAAAATCCTCAAAAATTGAATTTTTTTGTTTTTAATTTTTTCCGCGTCATATTATTTTTTAGGTTGAAAAAAATATCGATCCTGAAAATTTTAAATCAATATTTTTATTTGTAAAGGACATAATTTTTTTACTTTTCCAAGTAGTGTACCTAAAATGTTTTCGTGCAATCTCTAACTATAAATATTAAAGAACTAATTATTTGTTTATTGAATTTGACGTACAAAAGAATAGAAATAAACAGGAGACACAGGAAAATTTCTCATGACTACCACATTGACTACCACATTGTAAGTACCAAATATTTATAATTTTTTTAATTAAATTAGTTTTTATCAATTTTATAAGTGTCTCCTGTTTATTTCTATTCTTTTGTACGTCAAATTCAATAAACAAATAATTAGTTCGTTAATATTTATAGTTAGAGATTGCTCGAAAACATTTTAGGTACACTACTTGGAAAAGTAAAAATTATGTCCTTTACAAATAAAAATATTGATTTAAAATTTTCAGGATCGATATTTTTTCAACCTAAAAAATAATAACATGACGCGGAAAAAAATTAAAAACAAAAAATTCAATTTTTGAGGATTTTGGAAATTTTTAAACATATTAACCAATCTCAATTTTTTTTTGAGCTAATTTTTTAAGGGGGCGTTGTTAATATGATAAATTAATGTATTTTCACACGGGACACGAAATAAAAAAAATATTCCAGTTTTGGGCCACCCTAATATACCTACAAGTAAGTAGGTACTACATATTCATGAAAAGAGGCTGATGCAAAACTTGGATATTCAACAAATATTATTTCTTCTAACAAAAGATTTTCATTTTTCTCAATCTTAGCGTGGTGTTATTCTGCTTCCAGTTGGGATAAAAAGTCCGTGTAGGGGCAAAAGGCGGTTGTTATTTGACGTGCAAAGTATAAGTTACGCAGATAAAGAACTTCTTGCGAGAGGAAGATATTGATTTTCGTTTAAAGATTTATAAAGTTATAGCTATACGTTAAACAGGCGATCGATTTGTTAAGCTTCTTATAGAAGAGAACGGTACGCCGATGTAACGTAATCCCCGGAAAAAAATGAATAGTTTATAAAAAGAGTGAACTTTTTCCTTTCTCTTTTGTTTCATGTTCAGCGTTGATATAGGGTAGACTAAGACGTTGCATAAATTGAGTATGCAAAAGTAGCGTGATTAGCTTATCTTTCTAGTTACCTGTGGTTTTATACCATAATACGCTAGATATTTAGGCAAATGTAGAATAATTCAATTAAATACATGTTTGTTGGTTTCATGGTCAAAGCATAACGTTAGCAGGCTTATTAATTTTATGCAATGATTACACAGGACCACAAAAAGTTTTTCCACTGACTGGAAGTACAGTTACTTCCTAGTCTACTGCATGTATTTGGGGTCGCTAAACACGAATCAGACCTCAGTTTTCGTCGTTTGCCACTAGTTTTTTTTCTAACCTCAAAAACAAATTTTACAGAGTAACCTGTGTGTGTGTCACACACAAATCGCCTTCTACGTTTTTTAACGCACTGAATCAATGTCTGAGGTCAGGATGCATTTACGACTATCAGGTTTACCCCTAAGAACAAAAATACCTATCAAAAACACTAAATCAGATACCACTTCATATAAATGATGAGCTGGTGACTGTAATGTTACGGGGATGATCTACCAAGCCTCAGCTTCAGAAACCTTCAACCCTACGACACACATATTCAAATCCGCATAACCCCAAAAAACCCTATATATGTGTTCTGCAAGTGCTAGAGTGCGGCAATGAATATAATACAATCATGACTTTCAACTCCATAACCATGGAATACCAAAACTTCGTAATCCCATAACCTCATAACCTTCAAACCCTTAACCTCAAAAACCTTGTAAGCAGATCTTGCGAAATCTGAGACACAACAAAGTGATGAAAACACATGAATATGATGCAATCATCACTCTCAAACCCATATACCCGAAATCCCATCGCTCTGAAATTCCATTACCTTAATCTCAAACGCATTAATCTTAAAAACCCTATATCTGGGGCCTATGAAATGTGATCCAGGTATGAATACGGCCTATGAATAGAGGTAAGAATATGATCCAATCTCTCAACCTTATAGCCTTGAAACTCCATAGCTTTTAGCAATCATATTTACACGATAATCATACTTTCAACATTTGCTGCGCCTTAGCAGTTGCAGAACACATATATAGGGTTTTCTGAAGTTAAGGTTTTTTGAAGTTATGAGATTTTGAGTATGTGTGTCGTGGGGTTGTAGGTTTTTGAAGCTTAGGGTTATTGTTAGATCATTCTCGTAACATTACAGTCACAAGCTCGTCAAGTATAAGACATGGTTTCTGATTTAGTGTTTTTCATAGTGATTTTTGTTCCTAGGGAAAGAACTGATAGTTGAAAATGCATCCTGACGTCAGAATTTGATTCAGCGAGCCGAAAGACGTAGAAGGGGAATGGTCTTCCCTGGCTTTGTATGCTTGTGTAATCAAGTTACCGTGTAAAATGTATTTTTTGAAGTTAGAAAAGAAACTAGCGGTAAACGAGGAAAACTGAGGTCTGATTCAACGACCCCAAATACATGGGGTGGATCGGATCTGTACTTTCCCTCGCATTGGAATAACTTTTGTGGTCCTGTGTAATTAAATGTTTTGAAAAAAATGGCGAGCTCAAAATGGCGAACAAACTTTCCAAAAATGTGACTGATCTTCATGGAAATTTGTATATCAGGGTTTTCGGTGTTGCTGATTTTGATTCTTTTATTATTTTTCTTTATTATTCTTTTTTTAATAAATGTGTTTAAACAATATTTTGAGAATATAAACAGATTGTTGCTGTTAACTTTCAGTACTGATTTCTCTAGAATGGAAAACCGCTTGGCTATTGTTTTTTTTTGACCTCAAAATTGTATCCTCGGCACCGAAAACCCAAGAATACTGATTTATTTAAGAGTAACGTCATTTTTGACAAAGTTGGACGACCATTTTGGGCGGACCACTTTGTTTTTGACAATTTTGATTTGAATTTGTTTGACCCCGAAAACGTTGAAATACGAATTTTCAAGAATAGTCGCCCCAATTATGCGCAGTCAATCTAACTCGCAACGTCTTCTACGAGCCCCGAGAAGTATCGACGAACCGGAGCATCGACTGCGAAAAACGAATTGACCGTGTTTTTATACCGGCTGCTTCTCTATTCAAAGGCCGTGGTAGGACATGTATAGAATACAGGGCTAAACCGAATATGACCAAATATAGACCGCTCTGCCTGCGAGTTCCCGAGTCTTTTCACCGCGTTTCGACACGTTCTCTATTCATGTGTCGCCTAATCCCGCGTTCGGGTTGAAAGCCACTATTTAAACGATTTCGCCGATACCATTTCCCCGTTTAAATTTAGTTGTAAATTCGGAGGGGTCCTTTCAACGGAATTAATTAAGGCTTTTTTTTCGTGCGAGCGTGTCGACGAGAGATTAACAAAAAGTGCCAAACGCGAATGTTTTTTGCGTTAATAAGCAATCACATGTCGCGTCATTAGGTGCGATTAAGCCGCTGATTAGAGTGGCATAGATTTTTCAAAACGTGGGTTGTCACGAAAATGGCTATGCAGATGTCGACTAAAGGGTTATTTTGGGAAACAAAATGTTCCTATAAAATTAAAATTGAAACGGCCATAACTTTTTGAAAAAAAAAAATTGTAATAAATCGAAAAACCTCTCCTTATATTTGTTTCTAGATTATGAAAAAAATTTTGTGATGGTTTTTTCACTATAAATCCTTTCAGTAAGAGGTGTATAGTCATCACTCATCACCTAAAAAGTTGGTCCCATGCGTCGTTTTCAAGATATGGCTAACTGAAATATCACCAACCACTGAGTATAACCCATATATCCTTCTCTACCTGGGCTTGACTCTGGTGAATCACCTCGTATTCTAGCAACATAAATATCCACTAACAATAGTCGGGTTATTACTGATCAATGATTCTGAAGGAAAACATAATCTTCGCCATAAAAAACACACATTTAAACACCATTTCTACTAACACTACATTCTCATTCAACGCGCGCGTTTTGCCAATCATGTTGACATGTTAGAACACTATGGGTGGTATTCACAAAGAAACTGTAATCGGCTGATTACGTAATCGGCCGATTAAATTTAATAGGCGGATCAAATTATTTGGTATTCACAAAACAAAAGTAGTACATTTTACATCCATACATAGTAGTACATACTATCCATCTCTGTCTGATTTTACCCTGATGCTGTGTGGGGAGAGTTACCTAAGATGGGACGATTTTCTTAATAATTACACATATCAAAAATTAACTATAATAGAGCGTTTTTATTATAACGAAATAAACATATATTTTAAACAGAAATATTTTTATACAACGAAACCAGAAAATAAACACATAAAAACGCTTAATTTCCCTATTTAAAAAAAATGCAAATGTCCCATCTTGGGATACCAGTCTCTAAGATGGGACTAGGGGTTGCCTAAGAAGAGACATTACTCTTCACAACTGGCACATGTGAAATACAACTCATCCATGGTTCCACAAGACTCATGAGCCCACTCAGAACATCCATGGCAATTATACCAGTCCTCCTTAGTGTCCATGTAACTTTCCCCACACACGATGCAATTTGTATCATCTAGTTCTGATGCGCCAGTTCCATGGTCAATAATGTTGGTCTTCTTTGAACTTTGAATTTCTTGTTTACTTTTACCCTCGACAACAATTGCTCTTTTAACTCCTTTGGCATTCTTGGGGGATTTTGAGGCCTCCAAGTCCTCCAGTTTATTTTTATAAGGCGATTCAGTTAAAATTGTGGATTTTAATGACTTTCTAGAAGATGTCTTTTTCTGTTTTTCCTTTGCCATAGGAAGGGGACTGATGTCAGTAATTCTTATCTTTGACGAAGAATGACTTTCAGAAATTATTTCCAGTTTTCGCTTGGCGACATAGGTTGAAAGCGGCTGATCTTCGTCGGAGTCATTTTTTTCCCGAATCTCTTGAACAGAAGATGAACAACTGTTCTGTTCTCTAGATGTCGATGGGGTAGAAGTCGGTGTGGTGGACCTCAATGGGGTGGTACGTGTTGCTGTAGGTTTTATATTTAGTGGAAGTATTGCTGGTACTTCGGTTTCCCCAGCTGGATCCACATTTTCAGAATTTTTCTCCCCTTTCCGTTGTTCTTGAGGGGGCAAATTCCCACTCTTGGAATATTTCACTGTTAAACGGCCAGATGCCGGTTTTACGAAATCCATTTACGGCAGTCTGTACGTTTGATGCTTTTCCAAATGCTTCTCCCACAGCCCCTGCAATTTGATACAGTCCGAAAGTGCGGCCGCAATGATTTTTTAACCATCTAGTAAGGTACATGTCATAGTAGGTCATGAAAGATTTAAAATATGCAACGTCCAATGGTTGCATTTTATGAGTACAGTGGGGTGGTAGACATAGTAAAATGACACCATTCTCACGGCAAAAGTTTATAACACTTAAGCTTTTTGTATGTGAACAGTGGCCGTCTAAAACAATTAGGAATTGGTCGTTCCTTGGATGGTCTTGTTTGTTGAACAAAATATTTTATAAATTGCAAAAATATATCACGGTCCATCCAGCCTTTGTCTTGTGAGAAAGCTGGACTGCCATTAGGGGCATTATCCATCAATTCTGGTTTAATCCTCTTTCTGGGGAAAATAACGTGTGAGAGTTTAAGGATTAATATGATTTTGTAATTTATTTTCTGAATTAATTTAAGACAAGATATATCTACTTGTACAGTCTACTTGTCTATATACCTATCTACTTCTAGGGATATATGTATGTATATACTTATAGAGCTAGTACCTACCAAGTTTTAATTTTACCTATTTGCAAAAAAAAGTCATCTAAAAATAATTCCTTTGGGTAGAAATAAGATAAGAAATTGTAAAACTAAACATTTAATAGGTAGGTATGTATGTATATAGGACAAAACTGAAAAAATTATTTATCAGTATTTGATGTAGTATATTCAACACTCATTAGAACACCTACCAAAATATAAAGATTATATAACTATCACTGATTATGTAATTTTTTTCATATATGCGGTTTACAGATGAACCAGAGCCCCTACCTATCCCTAGTCTACCCCTAAAATAACTCAACTCCACTCTGAACTTTTAGTTTGAAGTAAAATAGAAAGAGAGAGAAAAACTATCAGTCTCCTCTTAGGAGAGAAAATAACAAAACAACATTTTTTTAGAAAAGTAACCGAATTAGATTATCTTTTTAATGATTATTTAAAAAATTCTATTTAAAAAAATATTGTCTATTATTATTTTAGTTTATATACTTTTTTCTACTAAATAAGTATTTTAATATGTAACAAATAAAAGCAAGTAAAATGTATTATTTTAAGCAAAGTGTTGAATTATTAAAAACGTTGTATTTAACAGACTAATTTTAAATTTAAAATTCCCGCCTAATGCAGAAGTACATTGTAGTATTTAAAGTTGGCAGAAAGGTTGATATTAAGTACATAATGGCGATTTACATATGTATGTAAAATAGTTGTTATTGGAGTGTGATGTTTTATGTAAATAAAGAAATATGAGTTTTAAAAAAAAGTGCAATTATTTTGAATAAGGACGGTTTAGCAAGTAAACCTACTTTAGCAAGTAAAAAGTAGTTACAAGCTATAAGAGGAACTGTTACCAAGGTAAATTAAAGTATATTACAAAAAAAAAATACAAACTAAATTTTACTCTTCCGTATTTATAAATTTACAAGTTAGTACAAATAAGAACTATCAAGTCCACAATAAAACAAAGTTCAGGAAAAGCATTCACAAAACAAATATGTTTAATGTATTTCTATTTTCATGAAATAAATTGTCAGCATTTTCTATTGTTACTTCCAGGTACTCAAGTAATTTTGTAGAAATCTGCATATACACAGGAATAATTTCCTCCCATGTGGGTATTTGTATTTCCCTGGTTGGATGAGTGCAGCAATATCTTCTTGCCACAGATGGTTGTGATTTGTTAGTAGATCTCCTACACAGTTTTGAAACGTACCATACCAGTTGCATAAAATTGCAGTGTTACCAGGAGTGAGAGGATGACTTCGTTCCTGTTTGTAATTGATGTAACATTATGACTAAATCAGTACAGTGTTTTGGTACACCACCTCTCAAAATCTAAACCGGAGCGGAAAGTCTAAATTATCATACATCGTCAAGTGATTTACTCGATACCTTATACACCTTAAATTCCGAAGGGGTTCTTGGCCAGCTGAAAAGAACAACGAGGTTAATGCAGAACAAGTTTGATATGTGAATCTGGAAACAATATTTTAGGAATAAAAGTATTTATCAAACCCAGACCTAATATTACTGTAATATTACGTTGTATACATTTACTTTTAGCTAAATTTTTAGCTAAACATTCACAAAATTTATATTTATATGTGCATTTGTTTATTCTTTTTTTCTTTTTTACTCTATTTTTAGGTCAATATATTTAATTTCACCTTTAAAATCTTCAATAAGTTTTATTAAAATAGCTAAAAGTTGAGAACTGTCAAATATAATCGACCAAGGAGCACTCATCTCGTCAAATTGCATTTGACGAGATCGTCAACTTGACGAAGCTTTGTGAATACCAAGCAGGCTTGATTTTGCCTATAATCGACTCGATTACCAACTTTTCGTTACCTGATCAGACGATGAGTTTGGCAATTGTTTTCATCATTTGACGAGTTCGTCAAAATTTAATCGAGTCGTTAAACCTGTAACCGAGCTTTGTGA
>JAPWTK010001559.1:0-22897 GCA_029963805.1 Aromia moschata
TCTGGCACTGACCCTACAACAGTCATTAAAAAAAATAATAACATTTTTTAAATTTGTTATTCAAATATTTCACGTGGGTTCACAACCCCGTGGTTGGGGTTGGCTGGAACAGGTAGCACCAAGTCTAATATTTCAAGAAACGTTAATTTTGTGTATACCAATACATACCTATGCTTACTATGCTATGCTAATTTTAATGCATTGTTTTATAATCGATTATATCATTAGTAACTACAAAAAATTTAACATATACATATCATCATATCCTGATGACTTGTATATGTGTGTATGTTCCACAGGGAAGTGAGAAATTTCCCCTATTTTACATAATTTTTTTTTTATATGTTTATATTTAAACGAGTCGAATTTCAGTGCCCAGATACAAGTCGAGCTCACGATAAATAATATTTTATAATAAATATCTTTCCTTGATAAATTAAGTAGCTACAAAGCGAGTCCCTCAAAATTCCCAAATCTGTAGAGTTAATACAAAAAAAAAAATATACCTATATAAACCTGTAGAAAAAACCAAAAAAAAATTAAAAAACAATTTATTTACCCAGCTCTAAATAAGGGAAACATCTACAGGGTGTCCCCGATTGAGTCACCTATAGGTGAAATGGACCAAAAATTTAATTTTTTGAACAAAAGTCATTCTTCATATAAAGTTTTGCTTGTCTTGAAACGTCCAGAAAGTTTGCCTTTTGTTCAATTTAACATACGAGGGTGTTCAAACAGCAAAATTAAATAATAGGGAAGAGTAAAGTACCTTAAATATTAACGTTATGTAAAACAGTTATTAAGAAAAATTGTTTGCAATTAAATTTAATACTCAAATATGAAAGCATAGTCTACTAGTAAATATTAAGTATTTTTAGGAGATTCCGCAATTTATATCACTGTTCTACGTTGGAAGTACCTATAGCCATTTCCTTTAAAAAATTATGTTTACTAAATGTGCAGAATTATTATTCGCGCACCATAACTATTCTACATGAAAGCCTCCAAGTTCACACACACCTCGCCAGTCTCGTTCTAAAAGACGCGTATGTTGAGTGGATCATTTCTTGATTTACTTGGGCCACTGTTGAATGATCCGACGCCTCTGAGTAAATCAATATTGTGTTCTATCGTCTGTCTATAAACTATTTCCTTCAAAAATCCCCAAAGGACAGAATCAAGTGGCGACAAGAAAGAGGATCTTAATTAGCCAACAAATAGGTCAATATTTTCCGATTCACTTGTCTCCAAATTGTTTTGTAAGACAAAAAAGGACCTGAAAGGTAGAATGGGCGGGGCAACCGTCCCGTTGAAAAAACGCTTATTGATATTTTTGGATTTTCTTCGACTGAATTTAAAACTAGAATTGTAGCTGCATCATCGTTCATTATGGACCTTTTTGATTTTTTTCCGCATTTTATATCACCACTTAAATCAATTCAACTTTTTCAAACTTTGACGGTTAATTTCGACTTCAGGATATTTTTCATGGAAAATTCAATTGCATGACGTTTAGAAATATTACTGATACCATAACATTTAATAAGATAAATTTAATGTTGTAAAAAAGTAAGCATTATTTGGAATTAAACATCAATAATTGAAATTTCCCAAGCGCTTTGTCAAACACATCGTCAGAAATAACAATTGCTTTATTTATGGCTTACTGAATTTCAAATATTCCAATTTAGGACTTGAGAAGAAATAGTGTAAAGACATCTATTAGCTACAGTAATGACGACTAAATGATTATCTGGACGTGCTATTTCTTCAAAATAGGTAATGGCGGCAGTTTTGGCCATCCCCCCCGTTTTGGCCATTTATTTATATCACGCAATATCAAATACCAACCTAAGAGGACATCGCAACAGTGTGTTCGGAAATGATAATGCGTATGATTGAAGATGACGTTGTATCCACCATATTTTTAGTTGAGTTGCCTGCACAACAGGTGTCGAATGTTAAAGTGCCTCGTGTTTGAAAAGCTACCTTTCTTTAGTAGATCTGTTAAAAACAGTGGTAAGTATCGTCTTAGTTTTCAATACATTTGTAAAGTTTGTTCAATAGGTACAGTTTTATAATATTCACATATATTTTAATTTACATGTATTTACATAATTTGCATGGAAAAAGTAAGATTAAATTGTGTTTAGCGGCAAATCTAAAAGTGGCCATATCTGCAGCCCTTCAATTATCATGAATCTGGTTTTCTTGGGTGGCCAAAACTGAATACTTAAAAATTAGTTTTGCCCGAGTAAAATCTGATGTTCACATTGTAATTGGATTTGGTAAAATATTATATTATGCATTGAGCTTTATATTTCTGTCTTTTTTAGAAAGATGGATATGAAAAAATATGATGAAATCTCAACTTAAAAATGCATTATTGGTAATTAGAAATGGAATGCCCGTAGCAACAGCCAGTAAAACATTCAATGTTCCCAGGACTACTTTGAGACACAAAATAGCAGGTCGAGCACAACAGAAACTATTGCAAAACGTGGTCCCGATTGGTCTGTTAGGACAGAGTATTGAAGATAAACTTTGCGAGTGGTTAAAAGAGTGCGCTCGTGGGGGAGTACCTGTAACTAAAGACGGCCTGTTCTATTCTGTCCAGAAGTTGTCTAGAGAAATCTACAAAAACAGCTTGGTGAAAAAGGTCCTTATGTTGACAAAGTGCCTGGCAAAACGTGGTACGGAACTTCATGAAAAGGCATCCAGAACTATCGTATAAACAGTCTGAGTATTAACAAGGCCAGAGCAACTGTTACCGAGGACAAAATTAGAGGTTGGTTTAAAAAAACTTTGAGCTTCTTGAGAAGATGCAGTGATTTTGGAAGAACCAACGTAGGTGTTGGAATATGGATGAATCAGCGTTTTACACCAATCCTTCTGAGGGTGTGTTTTGGCTGAAAAGGGCAAACCTGTATATGGAACTTCAGCAAACAGTGATAAGGAGAATATTACCACACTAATTACTATTAATGCGAATGGAGAGTTTGCACCTCCTTTAACGATTTATAAATTTGAACGGATTCTTAAAGTTTACTTTGAAGCATTACCTACAAAGGACTGGGGTATTGGAAAAATCTAAGAATGGTTGGATGACTGCAATGACTCTGAGACATTTCTGCAATATTTTCAAAATATATTATATCCTTGGTTTGTGAAAGAAAACTATGAATTTCCATTAACAATTTTTTTGGATGGTCATTCATCGCAACTTAGTATAGAACTAACTAAATTTTGTAAAGAAAAAAATATGTTTATTACATACCTGGTATCCATATTTTTTTCTATAAAATTCTCAACAATCAATACGTGGCCAAAACTAAGTTTAAGTGGCCACAACTACAGAGCTACTGGCCAAAACTAATATTTTGAGTGGCCATAACTACAGAGCTTCTGGCCAAAACCAACGGAATATGATTTTGCTGTATATTTTATATTTTACTAAAAGTGCAAACTCCTTTACGCCATCTCTTTTCAGTGTGGCAGTTCCATCTCAGATAATCACTCTATCTCTTTCTTTACAAGCGAACAAATATTGTACGAGACAGTAGGTATTAACTAACAAAGTCTGATTTCTGCTTAATGTGGCCAAAACCGGAGTATTACCCTAAATGTTTAAATAATATTTTTGAGGTTTATTTCTTATTATATCTGCGCCTTTAGTAAACATAATTTTTCTTGAAGGAAAATGGCTATACTTCAAACGTATAAAAATGATAAATATTGCGGAATCTCTTCAAAATACTTAATATTGACTAGTAGGCCATGCTTTCATTTTTGAGTATTAAATTTAATTGCAAACAATTTTTTTTAATAACTTTTTTTACATAGTGTTAATATTTAACGTACTCTTCATTATTATTTAATTTTTTATCATTGAACACCCTATATGTTAAACTGAACAAACAACAAAATTTCTGGACGTTTCAAGACAAGCTAAAACTTTTATGAGAGAAAGAATTTTTGTCGAAAAATTAAATTTTCTATCCATTTCACCTATAGGTAACTCAATTCGTGGACACCTTCTGTATATACCGAACAATTTAGGATTTCTGACCTGTCAACTGATTAGCTTATACTGTAATATGTAATTATTTGAAATTGTAGTAATAAAATAAATGTGAAAAAAAAAATATATTTCTGCGTATACCCGTTACTGAATCAAGGAGGAGGTTTAATTAGATTTCACTCAACCTAATTAAGCCTTTACCATCTATAGGAGAATATTTTTTTCCGCGTGAGCATCATACTAAGACTGTTACTTAGTTAATTTCTGCGCGTCGCTCTTTGCGAAATTAATTACGGGAGTCGTCCGGATCCTGCGAGATTTGCCCACGCTGCCGCCTCGCCGCTTTTCCGAAGAAAGCGCCCGGGCCTTTCGCCTTATGCCTTCGGGCACAGCCGTATTTATTATACGCGCGAATTACCCTAGATTTTGCCGAAGAGTTTCTTTTTCATCCTAAATTCGCGTCTAGATTATTAAGAGGAAGCAGAGCAGTACCGACCGGAACGACAACAAATTAATATTAATCAGGTTTTCCTTGCGCGAGATTTTATACGTAAAAAAGTAGTGGGACGTACCTATTACAATAATGATAATGGGAGAGATGTATATTGAATTAAAAGAATAACGCATTCTCAAACTCGAATACTTAAGAAGAAATATCATTATGTAACTAATACTGTAAAATAAAAAAATAAAAAACTTCCGCAAAGTATACTATGGATTCAATCTTAAAGTATACGAGATGTGGCTATTAAATAACCGAACTGCTGTCATAACACTTGTTAAAAAAAAACTGGACGTCTTCCACGAAACACCGAACTACTACACTTTTCTCGACGCGCGTTTCGCCAACCAAGTTGGCATCTTCAGGAGAAGATTAAACTAAACCTAACTTCTACGCACTTTGCACTATTTATACCAATTTTAGTTGCCACGGTTCATCTGAACTGTAACTGTCTTTGTTTATCAGAGCAAACAGTGGACTGGTGGGTATCGGACCATTGTCCTTATTCATACTATTGTTACACTTAATGATTTCTAAACTTTCAAAAGCATCCAACTGTCTACTGTTTGTTACATTTCGAATTAATTTTAAATTATTTATGTCTATCCTATGGTTGTTGTCAAAAGCGTGTTGGACAACGCAAGATTTTTCTGTTCTGCCATATTTCAAATGAGCCATGTGTTCTTTAAATCTGGTCAAAATAGATCCTTTTGTTTGCCCGATATACTTTTGATCACAATCTTTACAACTCATTTCGTATATTCCCTTGAACTTCTCGTTATTGTCGATTTTGTCTTTGGGGTTACCCAAAAAGCGTCTGTAGTTTATTTTTAGAATTATAAACCAAATTTATATTAATATTTTTATAAATTTTATCTAGTCCGCGGGTGAATTTAGGTTCATATGGTAACGAAGCTTTTCAAATTTCGGAATTGTCAGTATCTCTACGAAAAGTCGTGTAAATTGTACAGGGTTCTCTTAAATTGATGCTTCCTTATTAACTTATCTATTAAATGGACTGAATAACCGTTACTCTTAGCTATATTCTTAATTCATTGTTTATCATGTTCAAACCTCTCTTTACTGAGGGGGAAATTTTTAACAAACTGTGAATTATAAAATTGAAACTTGCCATTTTATGTTGAAAAGGGTGGTGTGAATCGTTAGAATATATCTAAGAGTCGCGGTTTCCTTCCTATATACATCAAACTCTAACTTATTTTCACTATTTCTAATAACTAATACATCTAAAAATGGTAGCTAGTTCATTGTGTTCCACTTCATATGTAAATTTTATGGTAGGAAAACGGTTATTTAATTTGGCAACAAAATTATCTAAACTAATTGTGCTTTTGTATTAAATACCGCGAAGATGTCGTCCACATACCTGAACCAAAACTCTAGGAAAATACTCGAATTTATCTTTTACTTCTGTCTCAAATTTACTCATAAAAAGATTTAAAGAAAGGTGACAAGGAGTTACCCATTGCCGTTCCTTCATGTTGTTGAAAATATTCACCATTATACTGAAAAAACAATTTTGATTCATACAAATACTAGTAAGCCGAATGTATTCCTTAATAATTTTATCATCTAAACCATTTAATTCGAGTAATTCCCCTGAGGTGGTCCAAAGCTTTGCGGGATTGGAACACTTGGAAACAATGAGCATACATCAAACGAGACCAAAATTTCACCATTGCAACTGGATATTTTTGATATTGTCAATGAACTCACTTGGAATTTTTAACTGAAAACTTGTTTGTGCAATAGACAAATTTTCGAACTTCGTTCGTTAACCATTTTGATAAATTATAAGTTGGGGATCCTATCGCTGTTGGATGCTTTTGAAAGTTTAGAAATCATTAAGCTGTAACAATAGTATGAATAAGGACAATGGTGCGATACCCACCAGTCCACTGTTTGCTCTGATAAACAAAGACAGTTACGGTTCAGTGAACCGGAAACAAAATTTGGTATAAATAGTGCAAGTGTGTGTAGGCTAGAATTTAGTTTTAATCTTTCCCTGAAGATGCCAACTTGGTTGGCGAAACGCGCGTCGAGAAAAGTGTAGTAGTTCGGTGTTTCGTGGAAGACGTCCAGTTTTTTTGTTTTCTACGCCGAAGGTTCCAGTACCCACTCCAGGATAACACTTGTTATTCGTTACCCATTACAGTAGCAACTTTTTCGCCTTCAATGTACTCCCCTTGGCGATCTCTACACCGCTCCATACGACTTTTCCATTGTTGAAAGCAGTGATGGAAGTTCGCTTCTGTCAGCTGATTCAGAATCTCCGTCGCTTTTGCTTTAACCGCTTCCACGCTTTCGAATTTTGTCACCTTCAGCGCCGATTTGACTTCGAGAAAAAAAAGTCACAGGCGGCAAAGTCGGGCGAGTATGGTGGATGTTACAACTCAGTAATGTTGTATTTTTTAAAAACACCTTCACAGACAAAGCAGAATGGGCCGCTGCATTGTCTTGGTGAATTTTCCATGATTTGGTCTTCCACAAATCGGTTTTCGACTTCTCACACACTCACGAAGAGCCGTCAGAACCTCGATGTAATAATGTTGATTGACCGTCTGACCCTCAGGGACTCAGTGAACGTAAACAACAATGTCTCGAATGTCAAAAAAGACAATCATGATAACTTTGAATTTGGATTTGCTCATCCTGGCTTTTTTGCCTTGCCGAGTTCGGGCTCTTCAATGCATGGATTGGCGCTTTGTTTCGGGGTCGTAAGTAAAAAACACGATTCATCAAAAGTAATCACCGTGTCTAACAAGCCTGGATCAGTGTCTATGTTGGTTAGAATGTCACCGCAAATGTTCATTGATTCCCTTTACTCAGGAGTGAGCAGTTTTGGCATAATTTCAAACATTGCGCATTGTGAACGATTTATGCAAAATCTAGCGAACACATTCTTTGTCGATTACTGTTATTTCAGCAAGCCCTCGGATGCTTAGACGATGGTCGTCGCGGATTGATTTACCAATTTTTTCAATGTTTTCAGCGGAAAGCAATCACTTTACATTAAAAAGAACTAAAGCATTTTTTACCTGGGGTCATACTAAAACAGTACAGAAAATGGTTTATTAAAGGAATTGTTAATTTCTATGAAATTCAATTGACCACTTCACCAGTACTAAAAACAAAAAGGATACACATGACCTTTAAATCTATTAAAATAAATTTAAAGGTAGTCAACTGTTTCCTACAAGTCCATAAATTCTCGACAACTCTGACCGTCAGCTGCCACTGCCCAAACACGATAAATTGACTCGGTTACAGAATCCAGTTTCTAATTCAAGTTATACTTGTAAAAAAATCGCAAATTCAAGTATAATAAATATATCATCGTGTGCTACACCGTTTTGCGGAGTACGCGCACTCAGTAATATTCAGAAGGGTGTTATTAACAACTTATAATTCACACGGCCGTTCGAGCCAGAACAATAATAACTTAGCTACCAATCCGATCCATCTGTATTATCTGCGGAGAACTATTTGAAAACGTCGTTAATATACACATTTTTTTGTTTCTTCGCAGGAGAAGATTCCAACGGCGCGAGTAAGGAGAGTTGAAGGAACTTGTTATTTCATAATATTTCAGGTTTCACGAGGTCATTAATTCGTGTGTGCGAACTTTTCAGTGATGTTTCTATCATTGAGGAACGTGACGATACTATTACGAGAAACGTGTAGTTGTTAGGACACAGTATTTAGTACAATAGCTTCGGCACTTACGATTATTAGTTTTGGGTATCATTTTATATGTATCTGTTATCAATGTGGTAACAATACAAAAAGTAATTCTGCTTGCACGGTTAGGTTTTTAAATGTTCATATAAGACGTTAAAAAAGCATAACTAGGTGTGTAAATTATGTAATGAGACTGATTTTTTTTAATGTTTTTTATTCCAATAGAAAATTATCAATTTATTACTGTCTTCTTCAAAATAATTTCCACATAGCAGTGCTGGAACTCATATACTCAGAATAGCCTTCAGTTGGTCGGTTACAGCCGTTTGAATGTTTTCTATGGTCCCAAAATGACGTCCCTTGAGGTGATCTCGGGAAGAAAAAAGGCACAAATCAAGCTTGAATAAGGAGGCTGAGGAGCCACAGGAATGTTTTTACTGGTTAGAAACTCGTTTACTGAAATGGCTGTGTGACAAGGCGCATTATCGTGATGCAACATCCAGTTGTTCTTGATGATCGGTCTCACATGCATGACCCCTTTCGAAGTTTTTTCAAGAACCTCTGTAAAAGTGTTGATTTACTGTTTGGCCTGGAGGCACAAACTCTTTGTGAACAATTCCTGACTATTAAAAGCAAATCAGCATACATTTGATCTTCGACTTCATTCTTGCTCTTTTGGGTCGTGCTCAAACATCCAAGTCTCATCACCAGTAATGACACGTTCCATAAATGGGGATCATTTCCAATCGATTCCAAAAAGTCAAGACACCTTTCTCTCCTGATTTGTCAATTTGTTCCTGCGAAAGGTATTTTGGAACCATTGCGCAGATTTTTCTCATCTCCAATTCGTTATTCAAAATCTGATGAGTGTTTCAAATGTAACTCTTCACTGATCATTCTTGTCGTCAATCGACGACCTAATCGCTACAAGATTCCGTATTCTATCGCCATCGGTTCTGCTTGAAGATGAAGGCCATCCACTGTGGTTCATCTTCAATCACTCTCTACTTTCTGGGAATGCCTTAAACCACCGAAAAACCTGGGCTCTTGAAAAAACACTGTCTCCGTAGGCGTGTTAAAGTTTTGCAAAAGTACGGTATACGAAAAGTCACAAAGGACAAGCAAATGAGTCTAACAAGGTCAAACTTGTACTGAAGGTGCATGGTAACCTACCGCCCTTCCAAGTCCCGTCTCCGCAGTGTTGTTAGATCGGGCGCTACGTTGCCAGTCTCATTACTTAATTTGACCATTTATTTCATTATTTTTTTCTGTAATCCTAGCTTGGTGATGCACTAAATCAAGAATATTATAATAGTTTGAGGAACTAGGGTTTTTATAAAGGCCATAAAAAGAAGTCGCATGGAGTAAAATCTCAAGATTTTAGTGGAAATTCATGGTCAACATTTAAACTAATTAATCCATCTTGAAAAAATATATCAAGATTACTTGTGATGAATCGTGTTTTTTTACTTGCAACCCTGAAACAAAGCACCAATCCATGCATTGGAAGAGCCCGAACAGGATGAGCAAATCCAAATTCAAAGCGATGATGATCGTCTTTTTTGACATTCGAGGCATTGTTTACGTTCACTGGATCCCTGAGGATCACACGGTCAATAAACATTATTACATCGAAGTTCTGACGGTCTTTCGCGAGTGTGTGAGAAGACGAAGAAACGATTTGTGGAAGACCAAATCATGGAAGACTCACCAAGAGTTACTGTGTTGGAATATCCACCATATTCGCCCAACCTTGCACGATGTGACTTTTTATTTCCCAAGGTCAAACCGGCGCTGAAGGGGACAAGATCCGAAAGTGTGGCAGCGGTTGAAGCAAAAGCGACGGATGTTCTGAACCAGCTGACAGAAGCGGACTTCCAGCACTGCTTTCAAAAATGGAAAAGTCGTATGGAGCGGTGTAGAGATCACCAAGGGGAGTAAATTGAAGGCGAAGAAGTTGCTACTGTAATTGGTAACGAATAAAAGTGTTATGACAGCAGTTCTGTTTAACGAGGGTGGTTTGATGAGTTCGAGACTTTGAATTTCCCGCGCAGTAACTTTGAGCACTGCTCCCGTCAACTGCCATATATCGGTAGATCAATGTAAAATTTTGAGCAAGCTAAGGCCATTTAGTTTATGTTTGACAGCCAGTGGAAAGCAGCTAACCTCGTTAATTTCCACAAAAATGGAAAAAAGTGAATTTATGTACGATGATTAAGCATTACTTTTTTGCGCAAAAAAACCTTTACCGAAACCAAGTAGAGGCTTGATAAATACTATGGGGACTCTGCACCATTAATTTCAATGGTTAAAAAGTGGTTCTGTTGAAAACTGAGTTCCGTTGTGGCCGCACCAGTACAAGTGACCCTGAACGTTCAGGTCGCCCGAAAGAAATCGTTACGCCAGAAATCGTCGATAAAATCCATGGAATGATATTTGACGATCGAAGATTGAAAGTGCGTGAGTTGGCTCAGGCTGTAGGCATCTCAACCGAGCGGGTGCATCATATTTTGAATGAAAATTTGGATATGAAAAAGCTGTCCGCGCGATGGGTGCCGCGATTGCTCGCGATCG
This sequence comes from Aromia moschata, assembly GCA_029963805.1. Taxonomy (NCBI): domain Eukaryota; kingdom Metazoa; phylum Arthropoda; class Insecta; order Coleoptera; family Cerambycidae; genus Aromia; species Aromia moschata. The sequence continues at coordinate 10,800 of JAPWTK010001559.1, forward strand.
ACCATAAACACAACCGTGTGACCACTTCAAAGGAGTGTTTGGGGATGTTCAGCCGCAATCAAAACGAGTTTTTGCGCCGTTTCGTTGCCATAGATGAGACATGGATCACCGCCGTTTCGATATCATCATATTACCACATCACACACACACGTTACCACACCAGAGACTAAGCAACAATCGGAAACAGTGGGTTTCTACAGGTGAACGTGCACCGAAGAAGGCTAAGATGGGTCTGTCGGCCAACAAAGTCATGGCCACAGTTTTCTGGGATTCGCGCGGTGTCATTCATATCGATTACCTTGAAAACCTATCGACTACCTTGAATATTATTCACAGCTGTTGGGCAGATTTGACACTGTGTTGAAACAGAAACGACCACATTTAGCGAAGAAGAAAGTGTTGTTGCATCAGGACAATGCACGGATGCATACGTGAGTAATCACCATGGCAAAAAATTCATCAATTGGGCTACGAACTGCTACCTCATCCATCATATTCTCCAGATTTAACCCCTCCGACTATTTCCTGTTTCCAAACGTGAAGAAATGGCTGGGTGGTAGGAGATTCGTGTCGAATGAAGAGGTCATCGCTGAAACAAACGCTTATTTTGCGGGCCTTGAGGAATCGTATTATTTAGAAGGAATAAAAAAATTAGAAACACGTTGGACTAAATGTATCGAGCTAAACGGAGATTATGTAGAAAAATAAAATGATTTTTTGACGAAAAAAAATGTTTTCCTTTTCAGTCACGTGTAAGGCACTTTTTCACTTTTGGGTGAAATCGTGTAATTTCCGTGTGATAAATTTAAGTAATGGTTAAAACTCGGGTATAAACAAATAACTATTGTGAAGAAAAACAATCTCCTAATATGTTTATATTTAAAAGTAAAAACTTACAATAACATGATTACATTAATTATACGTGCCCCCGTAACTGAGTTGATCCAGGATAATTGCATTTCTTGACATCCCTGAAATGGGAATGAAAAATGAGCATTTCATAATCCCAAACGTTGTCTTATTATGACAATTATACACTGAATGAATATGATGATCTATAACTTATAAATTCATGCTACTATCGGTTATATTTCTTTCAGAGTAAATCTAACTCCTGACAAACAAACAAAAGTAATATTGATATACAATAAAATTCAACAATCATAACCACGGCAAAGCCGCTTACTGTGTTTTAAAACAGTGACTACGTGTTGAATATAAAAAAAATGCAAATGAGCTCGCCGACACTATGGGATCGTCCACATAGTCCCCACATAGTGTCGGAAAAATACAGATATCATCCTCCTTCCAAAGCACTGTGGAATTGTCCACAATATCCCCTCACAGTGTCTGTCCTCTTCCTCGTGGGATCGTCCACATAGTCCCCACACAGTGCCAGAAACATATTTACAACTTACAAATATGCCCGTAACACTTTGGGATCATCCACATAGTCCCCGCAAAGTGCTAAAGACACTTGCTTTTTCATACAATCATGACTAATATTAATATTGAATATATTATATGACATAAACCGATAATGCAATAAATTGTCGAGGAATTCCTGACGAATATTGTATCACATCATTTTAAATAAATCAGAAATACAATTATGAATAAAACAAAACAAAAAGTTATAAAATGCTCAGTGATAAACTCACCCTGTGAATCTGTTTGAATCTGAAGGATGCACTTTAAAAAGAACCGCACCAGTCTGCACAACACAGGCTTATTTAATGCCAACACCGGCCCAAGCTTTCAATATCGAGTCCCAAGTTGGCGTTCGTTGAAACGCCCTCATTCGGCTGACAAATTTACGACCATAACAAAAACATACAGAGCGAACGCAACGTCGTGGTTGTTGTGGTTCAAAATAAGATAATAATATTCTATTCAGTAATGTAAGAAAATAGACTAAACAAGACTGCCAAAAAAAATTACCTTACACACGGACTTATCAAACCACCCTCGTATATAACTATGCTGTTGGTGGCCATTCGAGCACGAGTAGATATGATGTGGGAGGAGCTTTGATCTAGCGACATGGCCACATCGGTGTGCAACCGTGGTAGGGATCGAGGGAGAATGCACGGCCGTCTTCGATGACTTTTTTGTCAATGGCTCGTTGTAAATCGTTGGAAATGTACGCGTGATCTCATTGAGCGCGCCCGACCTCGTCTCCGGGGGGCCGGGGAGCGCGTCGATTGATTCAATCGCCGCCGCGCGCCAGAACGGCACAGGAGACGACACGGAGCGGCGGCCGGCGGGACCCCCGCCGCCCGCCGACCGCATTCCAACCAGGTGTTGCCGGCAACAAACAGTTTACGCATTCATTAGTAATACGCCACGGCCGGTAATGCCAGCTCTGTCGGGAGATCGACCGGCGGAAAGGGGCCGGACGGAGAAGGCGAGAGAGAGAGAGAAGAGAGGCTGGTGGCACTCGGACGGCGGGTCGACGTGGATGCCGCCGCCGCCGCCGCCGCCGACAATGACCGGCCGTTGTAAATGCCAATGCAAACTATTGTTTAACGAACACTAAATGTACAGCGTGTCGCAAATTCGAGGGTGACTATTGGGATCACGGATGGGAAACTATCGACTGTCACGACTATCGATAGTTTCGGTACGATTACCTAAACTATCGATAGTAGTATCGATTGTTGAAAGGGTTCATTTTAGTTGTATTTTAAAAGAAAGGACGCAATTCTTAATTCGACGGAGACCATTGGAATCACGGAAACTACGGATGGGAAACTATTAATAGTCACGACTACCGATAGTTTCGATACTTTCGAAACTCACTTACTTATCGATACCTACTTACTAAAGTATCGATAGCAGTATCGACATCAGTCCAATGTGTTCATTTTGTTTGTATTTTAAAAAGAAAGGAAAAGTATGTTACCAAATTCAACAGTGATTAATTTAGCGTCTGGAAGATATGCTACAACGCAGCTATGTCATTGACGGAAGGAATATGAGATACCAAAATGTCAATAATATATGTACATACCTATCGCTTGTGTCATTCAGAATATCGACTGTCTTCATTGCTTGGAGCGTACGTTGCCACAACCAGTGGGCATTTCTTCTCGTTAAACGTGAGCAGATTCTGGTTGTAAAAAATGATCGTTCCACATCTACTAAAGTTAATGGCGCAAATTCAAAGTAGTTCACATGGACAGAGGACGACACACCACGCACATTATTTTCACGAATTTTGCACAGTTGTTTGTATCACTACTTGTACATTATTATTATTATTTATTTTGCACCTGCAGAGGACAATGCACGTGTTACTACTATTTCAATAATATACGTTGTTGCAAAACCCATTTACTAGCTGTCAGTATAAGGCGGTGAAATATCTGAAACACCTAAAAATTCGTATCACAGCATTAATGACCATCAGAACAACAAAGCAGAAGGATCTCGGTGTCATTGTGTCCGATGACCTAAAATGGGCTTCTCACATAGGAAAAATTGTTAAGAAGGCAAATAGTGTTACCTACATGGTATCAGTCGCGTTTAAAAATATGTCTCAGAGCTATTATCAAAAATATATAAAATCTATATTAGACCTATATTGGAATACGCAGAAACGGTTTGGAATCCATACTTCGTTAAGAGCATTCATATGCTCGAGCAGGTTCAGCGGAGGATCACCAAAATGTCACCAGCTTTGAAGAATCTACCGTATGAACAAAAAGGCTTTCTATCTTGGATTTAACTTCATTGTCACAAAGGAGATTACGGGGTGATTTAATCGAAACTTATAAAATTCTCCACGGTCATAATAGTGCAGTTAACATTTTTTACCTTAAGTGACAATTCTCGATTACGTGGACATGATTACAAGTTAGTGCGAGACAGATTTCATAAATTGTGTCGTCAATTCTTTTTAAGTAATAGAGTACATAGGGCATGGAATTCTCTTCCTGATGAAGTGGTAAATGCCCCTTCACTTAATTCCTTCAAAAATGCTATTGACAGACCAGAAATATAATTTGTATTATTATTTTTTTTGTTTACACTTTCTCTGATGTACTCACCTATAATTTATATATTATTTTTTTCTCTAGTAAGCATGTAAAAAAAACTAACTATAGGTAGTGTATTTACTGTAATACTTATATGTAGTACGTAGTGTTTAGAATTGATAGGTTTAAACGGCTCTGCCGCCTTACCTCTGTAAATAATAATAATAATAATAATAATAATAATAACATTAACAACTGTTTCGTCCACTGTCAGCCACAGAAATTTATTGCGCATGTTTGATATTCCCAATGACACGTTGATATTTCTTCTGTAAATATATTTTAAGCAATGTACGGCTACTAGATAATCAAAAATAGGATACACATTTGGCAAAAAACGTCAAAAGTGAATATTTCACATTGTTCCATGAAAGGCTACATGCGCAATATTTCTTCTGTAAATATATTTTAGGCAAATGTAGGACTACTAGATAATCAAAAATAGGAACACATTTGGCAAAAAACGTCAAAAGTGAATATTGTCACATTGTTCCATGAAAGGCTACATGCGCAAAACATTATGCACAAATCAATCCAAAGTGCCTCTTTTGTAAAATTTGCTGATGGATATTCGATTCTAAATGTTTTTCACGCTCTCGGTGTCTATCAAATACATATCGACAAATTGCAAGAAATACATAAATTATGTAATCCATCAATTGCAAAATCCTCGTAGTTTTCAATCATTTTTTTAAATCTATTCACAAATGGTAACGACTGTGTCATTATTGTAAAAACTCCACACAAAATCAAATCAGATATGTAAACACAATACACGAACTCTAAAAAAAATACGTACATGGTACAAAATGTATGACACACGTTTAGTAGTTAATCACTCATGACACATACAATTATTTTAAACTCGGCGTTCACCGTATGTCCGTCACACGTCGGGCTAATACTAACCCTAACAAATGGAACGCTCGCTACGCTATATGGATAAATTGCTTATGGACTCTCCTCAATCCCGCCACAGAAGAGCTCCAGTCTATGTTACCACATGCACGGTCAGTGGTGTACGTATGCACTGGCAAGAAATACACGTGTACATAATTTGATATTATAGACTCAAAAGGGGCACTCTTGTCCAATCAGAGTTGTGACACTTGCTTTGCCCGGAAAAAATAGTCCTATGTTATGTCTTTTTATTTATTTTACTAGCTCTGTTCTCAGGGCGTACTGTACCTCAGATTAGTGGATTATATATTGATGGTTAACATATAATTACATTATAATGCGCTTAAAAAACATGGTTCATCCTTTAATTGTCACAGAGTTGTAATAGTGCCGACCGTGCGACTTTCCGGACCCCAGTGATCATTAAGATTTCGGAAATTGAAAACTAACAATAGTCAGGACTATCGATAGTATCAGTACTATTAACTAAACTATCGATAGAAGTATCGATAGTGGAAGTGTTCATTTTTGTTGTATTTTATTAGAAAGAAATAGCGTGTTCCCCAAATCCGAGAGTGACCATTGACATTATCGATAGTAATGTAGGATTAGTGACCTGTTTCCATATAACCATATAGTTAATTAGTGGGATGAGGTCAAATGTTTCCAAAAAAAAATAATTTTCAGTTAGTCGACGTTTCGCAAAATTTAATTTGCATCCTCAGGACTCTAAAATATGACAAACATGCAATGTAGATAATAACAAACGTAATCGATAGTTTCAAAATTCGATTGCAGCCATTCCGGATCTCGAAACTAGGGATGGCAGAGATATCGAATCAAATAAAAAAACAATATTCACAAATAATGGTGATCAATAATGATCTCTTTGTAATTACATATTACTGCTACGGGTTATATCCATGAAATCCCAATAAAACCATCTGTATAAATGAGATTAAATAGAGATGCCGAGCATTTTGAAATGTTCCCAGAAATAGTTTCTACCTGTCTCAATAGGTGCATGATTATGGTTTTGGGTTTCTTCATGTCTAACATCATCCAATCCCCCCATCCCTCTCTCCCCGTCGCCAAGGAGGCGATCCTCTCCTTATACAGTGCAAATCTCAAAGTTACCTAACTGAAGAAAAAAGTAACGAAATTCTTCGGGTTAACAGCGCGCAAAAACAAACTATTGAATTTAAATTACCTTCGAAACCGACAAATCCGAAAGAATTCGTCGACACATTCTAATTATATTTGGGGTTTACTGTTAATGTATTTGGCCAAATCCGGTATGAATGAACACCTTTTGTATTCAATAACTGTAAAATCGGCTATAACAATTTAGCAAAGTAGCCGATTAACATTTAACTCTCTTTATTCATTCGATTAGTTATATAGCCCGGTATCGACCATAATATCGAGCGTTGAAATAAATCTGACCTCATGTTGGCTGTGGATACAAAAACCGCGTCTTAACCAATATTTTCCTATTGGAGACTAAAATTACCACGGAGTACGTGGTGGCGCTGCGATCAGACGAGTAACAACCAGCTGTTTACCGATTTTTTACGTTTAGTTTTAGTATTTAAAGTATAATTTAAGTTAAGTTAATATTAAATACTCAGCCAATTTCGAAAAAAGGCGAAAATGAACCGTTCTCTCAACATTTTTCTGCTATGACAATTGTACGCACAGCAATTTGTGTTGTATAGTTTTTTTAGGCGTGATATTTTTGCTTTAAGTATAATACAAAAATTACACAATTTCAAAATATTCCAAGTTAACGGGTCAATTTAAACCCTTGTAAACTGACCAGTCACAGAAAACTTTTTTCTTCATTCCATTTTTTAACAATTTGTATTATGCACTGCCTAGTGCCATTCACATATCTATCGCCGATATTATTTTATCACGAATTAAACAAAGTAAAATTAAGAAAAATAACTATTTTCATCCAAAAATACATACAACGACACGCCGACAAACAAAGGTAAACAAACTTGTTACTCGTCTCTAATAAGTTCACCCTTTCGGCCGCGAGAGGTCGTCTAGTTGTCTGAATTTGCGAATACTTCATAAAAAATAAAAACCGACGCACGTCATCAAATACGTGTTTAAGTTTTAGAGCGCACTGATGCCAGATTGTTAGAGAATTAATCAGTATTAAGAAATAATTTTGCTTAGCTATTATTTCCTTGAGTTTGTCGTTCAATTTTGTTAAACTTATCGATAAACTTATTTTTTCAACATTAAAAACAGCTGTGGAGACAGGATTTGGAAGGGCGGTAGCTTAACATGTAATGCACCTTCAGTACAAGTTTGAACTTGTTAAAAGCATTTATTTGTTCTTTGTCACTGTTTTGCTAAACCGTTTTAGTGACAGTAATTTTAGGCAACGGTGTGTTATCAGGTTTTGCTTCAGATTTAGGCACAGCGCAGCGGATACTTTTCAAAACTTCAACATGCCTATGGAGACAGTATTTTTCAAGAGCCCAGGTTATTCAGTGGTTTAAAGGCATTCTCAGAAGGAATAGAATCAATTGAAGACGTACTACGCAGCAGAAGGGCTCATCTTCAAGAACCGATGAAAATGCCGATAGAATACGGGATCTTGTGCATTCAGACAGTCGGTTGACGATAAGAATTATCCGGGAATAGTTAAATTTGAATCACACCACTGTTCATCAGATTTTGACTAACGAACTGGAGATGATAAAAATCTGTGTTAAAATGGTTCCAAAATACCTTTGCTTCAAAATACCTTTTGCTTCCTGCAAGAAATTATCTCCATTTTATGGAACGTACTGGTGATGAGACTTGGGTGTTTGAGTACGACCCAGAAACAAAGCATGAAATGGCACACTGAGAAGTCTCCAAGACCCAAAAAAAGCAAGAATGAGCAAGTCGACCGTCAAATGTATACTGAGTTGCTTTTTTGATAGAACGAAATTGTCCCAAAAGAATGTGGGCATCCAGGCCAAACAGTAAAACAACACTTTGACAGATATCTTGATCTTGATCAGATCTTGAAAAACTTCAAGAATGTTGCATCACGACAATGCGACTTGTCAGTAAACGAGTTTTTTAGTAAGCGAGTTTTTAGTAAGTAAAACATTCATGTGGTTCCTCAGCCACCTTATTCGCCTGACTTGAGTCCTTGTGACTTTTCACTTCCCAAGATTGAAAAATACCTCAAGGGACGTCATTTTGGGACCATAGAAAACATTCAAACGGCTGTAACCACGACCAGCTAAAGGCTATTACAGTTTATGGATTCCAGCTTTGCTACGAGGAATGGAAGAACCATCCCCAGCGCTGTGTGGCTCCCAAGGGAAGTTATTTTGAAGGGGACAATACTGAATTGTAATTCTATTCGAATAAAAAGTTTAACAAAATCACTCTCATTACTTAATTTACACACCTCGTATAGAGATTAAAGATTTTTATCGTAAACACCATTCGGTTACAAATAGTTCAGTGTAGTTTTTTGTACATACATATTAGTCATTAATGTTATTATAAATATAATAATACCAATAGCATTTGTAGTATTCATTGCTACAGGATTTGTAACCCTCGTCTTGGTAGGATTACGCTTTCTAGGTGATTTTGAAAGTATATTGTTTTTTTACTTTTTGTAATATAGAACTAAACGTAGAAACATTCAAGTTAAGGACTGCTGCTACACCTTAAAACTTTTTAAAATAGCATATCAAAGAGGTTACTAATTCAAAGTAGCAGCTGTTTAACTTTTTTTTTTTGGGGGGGGGGGTTTCCTTACAACCAAACACTTTGATTGTTTTGAAAACAACAGTTTTTCAATGCAAGATACAAGTTTGAAGCTCAAAAAAACACAAGCCACCAAAGGTTCAGATAATTTCAAACTATCAACAAATGTCAAGTAATACGACACAGCTACTTCGGGAAAATTTCAATTTAAATAAAACATTCTATAGTTTTTATTTCAATAGAAATTAATTGAGTAATCCTGTCATGCATTTAATAAAATCATCACGTGATGTGCATTGGTTTTGATTTTGTACCAAAGTATATAAGTATGGTTGATATATAAACAAATTTTTGACAGCTACAGCTAAAACACAATTTGGTGTATTCAATTTTTTTTGTATTTGAATCTGATCATCTGATGATTCAAAATCCCATTAATTTAAAACAAACTTTTTTTGTTTACGTCTATTGATGTGGATTGACTGAAAGATGAAATGAGTTCCTGGCATACGCACGATCTGAAGGAAATTCATGTTTCCGAACATGAATTTCCTTCAAGCTCACCTAGCTCACCACCTGAGAAAATTGTTTCTAAAACTCTAAGGTAACAAGTAGCGTCCTCGAGAGAAAACGTCTATCGCCCTTCAACTTTCCGTCCATTTCAAGGTAAAGTAAAGTAGGTAAAGTAAATTAACTTTACCGTAAACGTTTTATTACTGTGTAAACGCCATTTTAAGCAGTTTTTCGTAGAATTTATAAAAACTACTTTTAGTTTAGGAAGTTTAGCTTTAGAAATGATCCCGCACAAAAACCCTATGATTTTGGCCCTCGGTTAATTTTTTTCTAATAACAATTTTTTGTTCTTTGGGTCGTCCTGATAAGTTTGCTGGGTGTAAAGTGTAATAATGAACAGATTTCGAGATATATCGGCTATTTTGTCTCACGGGATGAGGACATCAAAAAATCGTTTTTTTCCCAAATATCTGCAGATCCCAGGGTATACCTATTATCCCCTACCGGACGGAGACCGCAAGCGAACGGTGCTCTTTTTGAGTTTCCCCGACCATGGATGTAACTCTAGGTATAACATCTGGTCATCCACTGGCCAAAAATGAATCATTTTTGGTCACTTTCGCAGTTTCATGGCAATCTAGTGACTGGGTGGTATTTTTGCCATGGAACTTTTCTACAGGAGAAGCATGTTGAACTTTGTTTGGCCATATTGACCAAAAACAATCATATTACAACTTAAAAGATCCCTTCTGGCCAATATTAACAAAATCGGCCATTCTGATTCAATATCGAGATTTTTTGTCCCGAGTGCTTTCTTTTTTATTCATCTTAAGCTTACCAAACTGAGCTCATTCTTATGAGAATGGTCAGTATCAGGTACCCAATAATGTTGTGGCCAAAAATTACGCAAAACATACTCTGTCCAATGGAGATATTCCTTGTCATTTTTGGATAACACATTTGTCACATTTGGAGATATGTATGCTCCGTGCAAGTTATCATGGTAAAAATCTCACCAGAAAAATTTTGCTAGTTTGGCTTTTGCTCAATGGCTCATTTTTGACCAGTGGATGACCAGATGTTATACCTAGAGTTACATCCATGGTCGGAAACTACAAAGAGCACCCGTTCGCTTGCTTTCCGGTAGAATAATATAAACTTAATCTGCAGATATTTGAAAAAAAAAACGATATCTCGAAATTTGTTCATTATTACACTTTACGACCAGCAGGACTTGATCAGAACGACCCAACAACAAAAAGTTTGCTGTTAAAATAGAGTTAACCGAGGGCCAAAATCATAGGCTTTTGTGCGTGGTCCTTTCGTTAAAAGGTATCAGACACCAAATCAGAAAACAACAATTTTCGGCCTGAACCTACCTTAAGGAGAACCTACCTATGAGAACATTTTAAGGTATTTGACCAAAAAGTATTTATACTTAAATTGGCAAAGCGTACATTGAGCTCAAATTTTGTTGAATACATAATAAATAAATAATTTTTCTTCTGGAACGGAGTTACCTAAGTCCGAATCTCCCTGAAGTTGGAGGATTGAACTAAAGGAAGTTTTTTAGTGCATTCAATTTTTAGGGTTTTAAAATTAAGTTGAATGGTAGCTATCAATCGCGGCCTTAAAACTAATGCTAGTTAAAGAATTTTTTTTTGGGGGATTTGGACAAAAAAATAAGGCAGTACCTTTTCACCGACATTTCGCATGTATTATATTTGGACGTCGAAATATACAGACTTCTCTCAATTACTTTTCCAAAACCCAATTAATCTTTTTTTGTCAAATGGTCAAATGATTAAATGGTTATACGGTTAAATGTTAACCATTGTTGTTTAACATTCTACCCATTTCGACAATTTGTTAATCAATTTCAACTCCTGCTTAAAATCGTTAATACATGTAAAAACCCTTAAAAATTGGAATCTAGGTTCGTTTTGGATTCACCGACGCACGATAAAATCCATTGTCGAAACCAATTTCCAAACCGTCTATGATCACGGCGCTTCGTGTTCGTCTAAACAAACACCACAGGCGATAAAGATAAAAATTCAAATAACCCATGCATTATCTGGCGCGCATCTGAATGAAATAGTTGAGCATCTTGAATAAGACGACCGCTGACAGCAGCGGCGGCGCAATAGGAGCTTGTTTTAGTCGCATTCGATTCATAATATGTAGATCTGAAAAAAACTAGTACAAGTTTCAAGCACCTCGAGTTATGAGCCCTAACAACTATATGTTCGGACAAACGCATTTTTTCAAAAAAATTATTCACTACCATTTACAAGAATTTACAACCACGCCTTAAAAACCCCAAAAAATATATAATTACATACATTTACAAGGTAATATGTATTATGCTGAAAAATTATTATTAGCTTGGATTTGTTATGAATTTATGGCTAAGAATATAAAAAATCTGCTTAAAAACGCTGACAACGTAACCCCTTATTAATACTTAAAATATTTTTTCCAAACATTTAGTTGACAGTTATTTTGTTAATTTTATTTGTTTTGTTAAGTCTTGACATTGTTAATTTGCTTTTTTACATATAGTTGTAAAACATATAGTTGTTAGGGCTCGTATGTGACGAATAGAGTTGGCCGAAATGTGCCGCGGGACATGGGCGTGCACGCATCATTATATAATTCATGTAATACAAGAAAGGAACTAATATATAGAAACAAAAGCAATACATTTTACAACCATATTTGTATGTAAAACTAACCATCTTAATTAGTTTGACGACACAGCCTGGATAACAGTAGTACTACTAACTGGAGAAGAAACTAGTATCAGATAAGTTTCTATAGTTGTTTCCGAGATTCACGTTTGTTGTGGTGAATACATACAGTGCGCGTCCTAAAGAGTATGGAATAAATTCAGTAAATGTGAAACAA
>JAPWTK010001560.1:0-22661 GCA_029963805.1 Aromia moschata
TGATTAACATTACTATCACGGGCCAGTTGACGGGCTGGAGTGATTGGATTTTCTTCTAGAGCAAGCAACAAATTCAACTTCGTGTCGTCATCAACAACAGCCTGCCTCTTACTCGGTACTTTCCTTGATATGACCCATCTCTCAATATTGTGCCTCAATTTTACTAATGGTACCTTGATTTAGTGGTGGCAAGTCAGGATGCGTTTCTCGAAACAAGCGAACAACTTCGCATTGAGTTCGCGCCCTATCACCATATCCAATCATCATCAAAATTTCGATTTTTAGTGATTCAGTTAAATAAGACATTTTCACCAATTTGAAATAACACTTCGTTTCAAACTCTGAATACAGCATACAAACTAAATTACTTTTTGCGGCCGTGTAAAAACACTAGCAAAAAATAACAAATATCAGTTGTGGCAAAAACTTGCTTGGAATTTTTTGTGGGGACATATGAAAAGTAAGGTTTACATTCCAAAACTAAACAACACACATTTTGAGTTCGAAATTGTTGCGTTAAAAATAAATTATACTATAAAATTACGTTTTAATTGTATGCAACCCTACAAACATACTAAAAATTAAAATTTGATCAGTGCGTTGGATTCCACTTTCCACCGCTAGAGAATATATTCCAGTTAAAGTCTCCACCGTGTAGAAGAATTAACACCGTGAGAATGTGTTTGTCAGGGACTCATTTTATAACAGTTTATTTGTTATTTTTTATCTGGCAACCGTGTGCGACACTTTAGCGCGTCTGTTAAAATTTGAACATAACCTACTTGTTTGAACTTGGCGAGCGACGATTTGTAAGTAAGACATTATGAAAACTTATAATTTTTAAAAACCTTTACTCATAAAATAATTCTGTTAGATATATCTAATTGAATAACATTAGAGGTTAGATTAATTGTGTTAGTCATTTTATCTACTGATTCTTATTTAACAAGGTGGACGCACGTATCCCTCAAAAAAGTAGGAAGGTGTAAATGCGTCCAAAATAGGTCGAACTTTGAAAATAGTCTTTGAGCAAATCTAAGAAGAGAATAGAGTTAGGAACAGAAGTAATTACTAGACAAGATGTTTTATTACGTTTAAAAGACAGATAAGACAAGGAGAATAAATAAAAGGAGAAAAAAAAAGAACAAAACTAAAAAAAACAATTAATAGAAACAAATATAAGGAAAACCATCTCAAGCGAAAACCTTTACAGCGAAATAACATTCCCGACAGCGACACTGATGAAAATGAAGATATACCATTGAATATGAAGAAGAAGACAGAAAAAATTAGGACGAGATAGCTCAACAAATGGAAGAAGAAGAAATATAAATTACCGGAGAAACCACCAAGAATTTATCAGACTTAGCTGTATCAGATTGAATTCTTGTTAAATTTCCAGGAAAAAACACGTTAAGTATTACGTTTGCCAAGTATTGGAAATAAAAGAAGTATTAGTTAAATTTGGTAGAAAAAGTGCTTTTTTACGAAAAACTCTGTGTTTAAATTTCCTTCTGTTGATGACATTTTTGTTGTTACAGAAATTGTAATGATCTTACCAACTCCAGCAATTGGCAGACGTGGAGAAATTTCATTCCAATTTGTTGGTTATACTGTCGAGTAGGAACTTCTATTTATTTAAATAAGTATATTCAAAACAGTGTTTTAGTTCACTCTTATATTCTTGATTTCTTATTCAACTCACTGCAGGTTTATGATTTGATAACTTTTTTTGAATAAATATGTTTTAGATCTGTAAAGACGATTTCTTTTGGAACTGTTCAAGAAAGACGCTCTTACCCCGAAATAAACTAAACGTATATACATTACACTTTAACACGAAAAAACGCACTTGCTGACCACTGACTGCTTTTTAAAAATAATGATTTGTTCGGAAACTATAATTTTTATACCATAAGTACATATATGTATAGTATATACAATAAGTTTTTTATTTAGCGTGTGGGCAATTATAGGACTGATTATTAAAAATTTTTACAATGTACTACGGAAAATTACCTATTACTACAAGGTGTGGGTATTAAATAACCGAACTGATGCTGCTACCAGCGCGCTGCAAGCGTGTCGCGACAAGTTTGAACAGAACTGTGTCTGGTGATACTTTTCCCATCCCGAGCTCGCTGGACAAGCCAGTGGGTCGCAGTTTGAGGTAGCAGTCGATTGAATTAGTCTACCCACCAGTGACGCGTCGATAAAATTTTAAGTGTGTAGATAGAGCAACGGATTAATATCAAGTTTCTTGTTAAATTGAGGAAAACTTTACAGAAGCTTATGCAATGTTAAAAGAAGTGTACGGGAATGTATGTTTATCCTGCACACAAGTATTTGAATATCTTAAACGGTTTAAAGAGGGACGTCAAACGACCGAAGACGTTCCACCCCCCCCCCCGACGGCCCTCAACGTCAAAAACGGATGAAAACATTGAAAAAATTGGTAAATTAATCCGCGAAGATCATCGTCTAAGCATCCGAGGGCTTTCTGGAGTAACAGGAATCGACAAAGAATGTATTCGCCAGATTTTGCATGAATCGTTCAACATGCGCAAAGTTTTCGCAAAAATGGTGCCAAAACTCGTCATTCCCGAGCAAAAGGAATCAAGAATGAACACTTGCACTGATATTCTAAACAACATTGACACCGATCCAGGCTTGTTAGACGCGGTGACACTGAAAAGGAAAGATTCCAAAGTGTGAAAGCGGTTAAAGCAAACGCGACAGAGGTTCTGAACTAGCTGACAGAAGCGAACTTTCAGCACTGCTTTCAACAATGGAAAAGTCGTATGGAGCGGTGTAGAGATCGCCAAGGGGACTACATTGAAGGCAAAAAAGTTGCTACTGTAATTGGTAACGAATAAAAAAGTGTTATGACAGCAGTTGTGCTATTTAATAGCCACACCTAATATTGTTTCACATCCTCAAAGCTCTTTTTTTTAATTGGCTTGTTGTTAGTTAATGAGTTTTACTTTTAAACTAACGATATATTGGTTTTTAGTAACTTCTTTATTTTTCACTAAAAAATTTTCGTGAAAAGAAGACGTTTTTGGAACTCAATGTTTTCCCCTTAAGATCTAGTCATCAATGTCAGTTCTACTTCGATATGGACGTTTTTTATACTGTTTTTTTTTTGCAACGGGCGTCATTTATTTCGGTCGAAGGGCGAAAGTAAAATAGTTAGAGTACGAGATACGTAATATTTCATCAGAATGCGGAAACGCGGGATATAAAATAAATCCGCAAAAGGCCATAACTCTTCGACGGTCAGCGCGCTGGCGGGTCAGGAAGGGAGGTCGTCCGAATTTCTTTAATATAGAGGAACAGGTACGTAACATACTGACGCGCGGTCCCCCCTCCTCCCGTCCTCCCGACCGCCGACCTCCATGAATAATTCAGGTTGTCTGATTCCGCGCAAGTAATTTTTTAAAAAGCTATTATTTATTGGCGTTTTAAGTTATCCGGATTCAGCATCGTAATTTATTTCCCGTGATATTTTATACAGTGTAAACGCAGATGCCGCGGGAAGAGATATTTCTCCGGTACATATTGAAATTTTCCCCTAGTGCCCCTATAACTCTCTTCTGCTTCACTCCGCAGTCAACTTTAATGCACTTTCTTTTATTCAAAAGTGGATACCGACGGTCCTCTTAATGTTAGCGGTATCCGAGTAGATTTATTCAATCTGAAAATGTACAGAGTGTCTCACTTGAGACCGTAATGCCTTCCATGGGTTTCAACTGATTTAAGTCAACGCAGTTTCCAAAAATAAAGGTTGTTGAGATCAGTTCATGACCACAAAGGCTACGAAGCATAGTTAAATTACAAAAAAAAAAAAATCGCGTCCTAAGGATTCACTACATCGTTAAAGGCAGTCCTTATGAAATGCTTCAGTTTTTTGTTCTTATTTTTTCTATGATCGCCTACGCAGACATCAAATTTGGACTCGTCACTGAAAATTACTTTTGACCAGTCTTCTATAGTCCCCGATACCTTCGATTTAGCCCAATTCATTCGTTTTTTTGTGCCTCAATTAATAAAGGCTTTTCTTTAGCCTAAGATCATTTACGAAAATTGAAAAATTAAACATTTGAGAAATAAAATAGTAATACCTTATAAAAACTGAGCTCAGACTGATGAATGTATGTTCTGCAATATTCGCGGGATAGCCTTTCTCCTGTTTCAGAGTTCCATTGTGCTGTTATATCCCTTAAGGTGTTCGGTCGACTTTTTTGCAAATTTTCACCAACCACCTTTGGCTCCTTTCAGTAACAAGTCCGGGTCTTCCAGGACTTTTAACTTTTACATCCAAATTTCCAGTCTCGCGGTAATGCTTTAATATGTCCCCAACAACTTTGAAAAGCACAATTCTTCCGCAATTTCGCGGATTTTTTTGCCACTGCAGTATTTTTTTACAATGAGCTGCTGCAATTTTTGATCAGTCGCTCGTCAACGGCCCATTTTTATTTAAAAATAACGAATATTCGCAAAAATTACCAGAAATCACCTGTGACTGACACATCTGATTGTGAAATTAATGGTTACCGTGGCAACAACAAATTTCTATTTATTTTTTAGAGCAGGTTTCTCGATTTTCCGAACATTTAGCTGTCGGCATTTTTAGCAGATTTTTATATTTTTGACTATAAATTCATAACAAATCCAAGCTAATAATAATTTTCAGCATAATATTATCATTCAAATATATGTAATTTTATATATTTTAGGGTTTTTAAAGCGTGGTTGTAAATTTTTGCATGGCAGTGAATAATTTTTTTGAAAAAATGCGTTTGTCCGAACATAATATAGTTGTTAGGATTCGTAGCATTTATGGCATGACTTTTGTGGACTTTATGATCTATAGGACCTTAAATGATTTTTATGACTATTATTTATGAACTGTAGGTATAATAATGATATAATAGTGACCATTTCTAACCCATATAACCTTTATGACTTTTATGACCTAAATAATCTATTTGACCTTTCCAACCATCATGATCTATGTATATGATCATTCACATATGACATTTATGATGCTATATGACCTTTATGACCTATATGACTAAAATAGCTAATATGATCTATATTATAGCCGACATTATCTTTATTACCCATTTAACTTTTGTGATCTATATGACCGGTACTACAAATTATGAATGACGTAAAATTGTAAGAGTAGAGGCTTATAAACGGTATATTAGAATTATTTTGTCTCAAAAAACCTATAAAAAGACACGTCGCATGAATATTTTTCATGGCTTTGTTCAATATGTTAAGTTGACATAGAAAATGCATTAAGCGTTCTCGAGCACACAATAAAGGTTAACAGACCGATAGACAGACACATCCATAGTTAGACAAAAAAATATATTAAAAACAGCAAATCTATATTCACGTGAATGTGGAAGTAAAAACAAAACATTAAGCATTTTTATGAATCTTTTTTTTTTATTTAGTTTAAATGTAACTAAAGTTTGATTTAACTTCTAAATGAAATTCATTTAAACAGTTCCTCTGTTTAAAACCGGACGTTTATTGATTTTTTCGTATGACTAGGATTATTATTGATGAACAAAGAAAAAATAAGTTGTAAAATTACTTCCCTATAATATTCGATCTACATACATGTGACTCATTTGAAAGTTTGCAGAATTTAAATTACTTTAACTTTAAAAATTAATTTAATATTTTCGGACCTTACCTTTGTTATCAAAATTTTATCGAACCTGTTTAATGAAAACTGAGCCAATCGGTACCTGTGTTTCTCTTCCTTCAAAGAACAAAAAAAAAAGAGGAAAATCTCAATTAAAAAACGATATATCAAAATTTTGACAAATACATCTGGAGGTTATGACAGGAAGCTCTAATAATCCATGTTTAGATCTTGTAGATCCATTAAGTAGCATAAATTGAGGGACATAAAATTTCAATTGTTGCCGAGCACATCAAATTCGATCAAATATCTGTTGAATTAAAACGGTTCAAAATTGGGAGTAAAAATTGCGTGTGAGTAGAGCTTATTGACAAGTAATTTACTTTTCGAGATATTTTATTCGACTTTTCTACCTTCATAACACACCAGGTACATTTGGTTGGCCTAAACCTGCACTTATAACTACATTTTCAAAAGATATCTTCGCTTTTATAGTGATTTATGGACTATCAGTGCCTACTGCTGGAAGAGAGTAGAATCTAGGCACTTCCTGAGAGGCATAGACAACGTATCATAGATAATAAGATAAAACTAATTCCAATTAGTGAATTTCCTCATATATGCCAACTCTAGTGATTAGTTACGTGCCATACTGTGGAAGAGGGACAAACATGATGATGATTTGTTTCTACTGATGGATCAAATCTTGCTCCTACTGATCAGTAGGAGCAAGATTTGATCCAAAGATATATAGGTCTGATAGAGATGAAGGTAAATAAAATTACTTACAAATATAATTAAAAAAATTCTTGCATTTATATTTATAGTTATACCTACTCCAATATGAAGTAGGTATAACCTAAAGATAAAACTCACTGGTTATGTACTTCACCAAAAACTCGCAGAAAATATTACGGTCGGCATGAACTTTACATCTCAGGCCACTGGACAAACAAAATCCGACATAACAATTCAGACTTCAACTCCGACTACGAAAATATTGATATATGTAGGTAACGTAGGTATGTAGGTAACATTATTCTCAGTGTAGAACAATTTAGCTGTCACGGTCGTCAAACTGAACTACATTTTTCGCTTGCATTATACTTTATAGCGGCACGGCGTTTAATTCAAATTTTACTGGCCATGAATTTTTAGACGTTTGCCGTTGTTCCGACAATCCCGTTTCCGATTTATAATTTGATTTGATGGATTTTCAGCGAATTGTGTACTATTAAGCGAGAGCGACAATGCCATGGGGAAGCCGTAAAACTTGGAATATTTATAGCTCTCTCGATAAATTTTACGTAAAAATTGTTTCAAATAAAAGTTCCGGTAATTGAATTCACAACTTTTGTTTGTAGTTTGTTAGTGGAACGCCTAAGGCATCCATTTATATTATTCGAAAAACTTCGGTTTTAACTAGAATGCTTCTGGTGATAAATCGACGTCGTTCGTTCTCTATCTCTCTCCCTTTTTCCCCTTCTCCCCTCTTTCTTTATGATGATATCACCGGGGCTTTGGAGGTTCGAAGTGCATCGATACCTACCAGTTAGTCGCAGTTTTCGCATTATATTGTCAATATAAAGCACACCAGATGTTTAAAGTTAGGAATTTGATTTATTTTGACTACGTTGACATGAAAGATATTTGAAAAGAAAGTTGAAATATCTTTGAAATGCCGTAATACTTTGACATCTATACGATCAGGGGCCTTGGAAAATCCTCCATGTAAAAATTTGTTTTTTGTGTACGTGTACGTACTGAACGTTATGTAAAATATAAATTTGTCGATTCAGATAAATAGAAATACACTAAAATAGTATAACCAAGTTATTACCTACTTATTGAAGCTTATGGTAATATTCCGTTTGGCAGATACAAAGAAACAAAACTTTTGTTTGGTAGAAACAAAAGCCCAGTAAGAGTTGAAAAAAAATCGTCAAAATATACAGGTTGATTTTACTGATTGATTAACGACCAACATTGATGAACAATTTTGAATTAAAAGTTGACCTTTACTTTATGAAAAATAACCCTGATAAAAGTTTTTTCAACGACTGAGTAAATATTAATAAACACGAATATATCTGAAGCCGACTATGATTATTTTTTGTCACCCGGGAACAACAGTGCTAGGTTCCCCTGTGGCGATAGTTCAGAATATAATGAGCGTTGATTGAAGATCTTCAGTCAACGTAATTAGTACAATTCTATAATTAAAGGGGAGTTTACGAAATAAAACTATTTGTAACGTTTAACTCGAATCTTAACAGGGCCGACCTCTATAATTTTATAGTGCTGGAAAAGGCAATATTTTAAAAAATGTCGAACTGCTGCTTTTTTTGTGTGTGACTATAGAAACTGAAATTGTGTGTATTTGAAATTCCTTTTTCCGAGAGAACGTTTTTGTATACTTAAATTCCTAGTATAAATTGCGTGACACAAAGAGATATATTTTAATCACTCAATGACACTACACAGTGTATTCCACAAGTCTCGAAAAATGACACAGGCCCACAAAATAAAAAAAATTCAAACCCCGGGTCCAAACCACTTATTATATATGTATTTTGGGTCGCTGAATCCGAATCTGGAGTTAGTTTTGGTGGATTAGCTCGTTATCTCTGTCGAAATGTAAAAAAACGCCAAAATTGAAATGCAAATAGAATAGAAAAAAAAAATAAAAAATAAAAAAAAACTGGACGTTTTCCACGAAACACCGAACTACTACACTTTTCTCGACGCGCGTTTTGCCAACCAAGTTGGCATCTTCAGGAGAAGATTAAAACTCCAAAATAATGAAGGCAAATAGAATTATCGCATCATTCAAAATTCATTCCACATGTCTTTTTGGTTGTCGGATCTGAATTAAGAGTTTTTTTGAACCATAGAAGGCATATTTTGTTCATGAAAGTGCGAGGGAATACAAAAAAGTGGTCGAATCCGCAAAAAAATGTCGCTTTTTCTGGGAAAAACTTGAGAATCGGATTTTTTTACTCCAATAGCTCATTTTTTGGTTTTTTGGTCGCCAAATTCGAATTCAGCACGTTTCCAGCCATGGTATACACATTATAGAAGTTTTATAGAAATGCGGATAATATGCAAAAAAAAGATGCAACACAGTGAAAAAAAGCGCTAAAATGTGGCTTTTTGTAAAAATAGCCTAGGAATAGGAATTTTTTTACTGAAATAATATAATCATTTTATATGTTTCTTGGATTGTTCAGTTTCTTATGATAATGTAAGCGCAAGGGAGCAAAACGAAAACATCTGCCATTGCATTAGAAGAGAAAATAACTCTTTTGAAGAGAAAATAACTCGTTACAGCAAAAGGAAATAATGTGAATGGTGGGAGATGAATTCTGACAAATTGGTTCTGACTGCAAGTTTTTTTTTACATAATGATGTACTTGGCGGCTATGGCCACTGGCCACTATTTTGCATTTGTTTTTTTTTTTGCATTTTTACAAAACTATATTGTACGGAAGGTTTAGGACCGAACAGTCCAAAAAGACATATGTATAAAATGAGCTATTTAAGTAAAAAATCCTATTCCCAAGCTATTCTTACAAAATGCCACATTTTAGCCTTTTTCTTCACTGTTTTGCATCTGTTTTTGCATTTTTTTTTGCATTTGTATAAAATAATGTGCGTAGTTTTGAATTCGAATTTGGCCACCCAAAAAAACATAAAAAATGAGCTACTGAAGTCTGACTCCCACAAAAAGCGACACTTTTGCGATTTTGACCACTTTTTTTGCATTTTTCGCATTTCCAATGGTTCAGAACAACTCTTAATTGGGTTTCAGCGACCCAAAATACGTATGGAATAAGTGGTTTGGACCTGGGATTTGAAACTTTTTTTTTAATTTTATGTGCCTGTGTAGAAGGTGAGTATTAAAAAATCTTCTTACTCTTATAAACTGTAAAAAACAGAGAAGGTTTATTGTGAAAACATAATAGACGGAGTCTTATTTAACAAAACTTGAAAATATACATGTAATTGAAATATGCCGAAGAATTATCACAGGTCTACAAAAAAATCTGCTCCAAGAAGTAAACCTATCAAATCTGAATTTAAATATTAATCAGATTTATCATTTCTTAACCAGACATTATGTCCTTTCCGAAGTATTTTTACGCGCTGAATACGATTCCTTTGTCAAAATGTGTGCTAGATCTCATGATCATGACAAAAAAATATTTTAAAAGGATGAAATGGTTCTGCTACAATTAATAGTGTTAAAATTATCCTGGTTAATATTACAAAGATTTATCCTTGAACAATAATATTTTTCATATTCCAATTATATATACTTGGAATCTAATTATACATAACTGAAATGAGGTTAGGTTAATCCCACTATCTCCGAGTCATCGAGCTCCGAACTATTCAGTTTAGATTGCTTCTGAAAATATATTTATTGTTGCTGTGAGCTTGCTTTGCTATCTACTCGCTATTGCAGGTTTCCTGGAACCAGCTACTTCAGGCCTTGATCAGAAAGTAATTCAGCGCTTAAAAATACTTCGGAAATGACACGTCTGGTTAAGAAATAATAAATCTGATTAATATTTAAAAATTATATGTGTATATTTCGCATAAAAACATACTTTGACAACAAAAAAACAGGATTTACCAAGAATCTACACCGTAGAAAGTTGTAGAGTTAAAAATTCGGTTTCAGCACAAACACATACTTCGGATTTGATAGGTTTAGTTACTGGAGCAGATATTTGTTTGTTTGTTTGTAGAGCTGTGTTACCTTATGCAAAACATAAATTAACTAAAACCATAAATTAATTAACTAATACCATAAAGGCATAAAACATTCATATATTCAAGAGTCAATACCAAGAAACATAAATCATTCAACCGAATATTTATTACGAGCGCCCCTTTGGCATTCCAAGCGCTTTTCTTTCACTGATAATTATTTATTTCCCGGCTACCCAGATCCCACCTTCGGAGCTATTGCCCAGTTTATTTCGGCCAGATTACGTACGACCGCGTTCGTCTTAAATTCTTCACAGATCTAATTTACCGTATTTTTCTGTTGGCCGACCCAAAAGCAAATCCCTTAACTCCGGCCGACGAGAAGGACCTAGAGGTATCGCCTGGACGGTGTTTATTGTTTACGAGGCTGGAAGCGAAAGCTTGGCCAAAAAGGACGCAGCAGCGACTCGTCAAGAGGGGGAAGTAAGCGATATTTCTCCATTGAACAAAATAATAAAGAAACCTGTTTATTTTTTGTCGGGATCTATTTGTGTTGGTAATTGTTTTAATGTCGAAGATATAAAAATGACTAAATTGTTTTACTGGCCGAGATATAAAGAAATAAATTGTGCATTTCAAATAGAACATACGAGGTGTGTAAATTAAGTAATGTGACTGCTTTTAAAAAATATTCGAATAGAATTACAATTTAGTATCGCCTCCTTCAAAATAACTTCCTTTGGGAATCCACACAGTGCTGGAGACGGTTCTTTCATTTCTCATAGCAGTGCTGAAACTCTTATACTAGAATATCCTTCAGCTGATCGGTTACAGCCGTTTGATTGTTTTCTATGGTCCCAAAATGACGCCCTTGGAGGAGATTTTTCAATCTCGGGAAGAGTAAAGAGTCATAAGGACTCAAGTCAGGCGAATAAGAAGGTTGAGGAGCCACGGGAATGTTTTTACTGGCTAAAAACTCGTTTACTGACATAGCTGTGTGATAAGGCGCATTGTCGATGCAACATCCAGTTTTTCTTGATGTTTTGTCTCACACGCATGACCCTTTTTCGAAGTTTTTCAAGAACCTCTGTAAAAGTGTTGATTTACTGTTTGGCCTGGAGGCACAAACTTTGTGGACAATTCCCTGGCTATCAAAAAAGCAAATCAGCATGCATTTGACCTTTGACTTGCTCATTTTGCTATTTTGGGTTTTGGAGAGCTTGAAGTGTGCCATTCCATGCTTTGGCGCTTGGTTTTCGGGTCGTACTCAAACACCCAAGTCTCATCACCAGTTCCATAAAATAGGGATCATTTTCAATCGATTGAAAAAAGCCAAGACACCTTTTACTCCTGATGTCCTTTTGTTCCTACGAAAAGTTTTTTGGAACCATTTTTGCGTTGATTTTTCTCATTCCCAATTCGTTAAACAAATTCTGATGAACAGTGATGTGATTCAAATTCTAACTCTTCCCCGATTAGTCTTGTCATCAGCCGACGATCTGAACGCACAAGTTCCCGTATTCTATCGACATTTTCATTGTTTCTTGAAGGTGAAGGCCTTCCGTTACGTGGTTCATCTTCAACCTCTTCCTTTTTTGAGAATGCCTTAAACCACCGAATGCCAAAAACCTGGGCTCTTGAAAGACACTGTCTCCGTAGGCGTGTTGAAATTTTGCAAACTTATCCGTTGTGATGTGTCCAGGTCTGAAGCAAAACCTGACAGCACACCGTTGCTCAAATTAATCTCACTCATTTTTAAAACGCACTAGAAAAAAACGGGTTATGAAAGTCATAAAGAACAAACAAATGACTAACAAGTTCAAACTTGTACTAAATGTGCATTACATGTTAACCTACCGCCCTTCCAAATCCCGTTTCCGCAGTGTTACTAGATCGGGCGCTACGTTGCCAGTCTCATTACTTAATTTACACACCTCGTGGTTTGTATTCTGTGGTGGTCGCAATTCGTTTGACTCTTCGTGGGATCAGGAGTCCATCAGGGATCTATTCTCGGACTACTTTTTTAATATATTTGTAAACCATCTGCTGTATACTGAGGAATTGAAACTATTTTCTAAAATTATAAACTTCGACGACTACCTTGAACAAATATAAATATTATCAAGGAATGGAGTACACGAAGCAACTTAAATCTAAATATTGTAAATATCATCCTTTGTAGTAGGAAAACAAGAAATAGGTACAGAGCGATGTTCGTGTCGATGTATGAGCTACGTAAACAGAAAACACAAATATATTGTCCATATGAGACATGGGGGTAATGCTGGACATACAGCTATGTGCAAAAAAATAGCACCATAATGAATACTCAAATTAACTCCATAATCACGTATTAACTGCTCTGCAATATGCATTCAAAAGTGTTCTCAAGATATTTATTTGAGATCCACTGAGTTTCTGAAACTAATGAAGTCCGGGAAATTCTCGTTTAAAATATTAAGAACGTTTGTTCATAAACAAAGTATTGGCTAAAGGGAAAACATACAAATTTATTAGGGAAGTGGTCGGATGTTCTAATAAAAATGATAATCAGTAATGCCAAGAAATTAAAAAAAAAAAAGAAGAAAAAGAGGCCGAAAGAAAAAACTATCTTTAACTGATGAAAGAAGCATCCTAAGACTAACAAAAAAATCCTTTTATAACATCTACAATAAGAAGAAGGCTCATAGAGAAAAACTGGACGGCCATAACTCCTAGAAAGTACCGTTACTCAAGAAGAAACATCATCGTGACAGAATCAAATTCGCTCGAGAACATTTAAACTGGCTTCTCGCATAATGGACAAATATCCTCTGGACCGATGACTCGAAAATTGAGTTATTTGGGACTCCAGGCTGTAGAACATTTGTCCACAGACCAACAAGAGATGAACTTAAACCCCAGTATACAGTCAAGACCGTTAAACATTTCGGAAAACTTACACACCAACAGGCTATACAGTACAATTTACGGTACTGCGTACAGGTGGGTTTTTATATTAAAATTAAATGAATTTACCTACATGCTACATGCTACACGCAGCACAGTCAGTAAAGATTTGGCACCGTGTATCTCGAAAAACCAAATATTTTAAGACATACGTTTATATGAACTTTTCTACTTAAAATTGGTTCAGGAATCATCCTTGAAAATAAATACATATTATTAGGTAACACCCTGTGTGTGCCAGTGAGTATTTTTGGAATCCTGATCTGGAATGATTACCTGATCCGCGGTCTCTAGTTATAAGGCCACATAAATATATATTTTGTTTATTAACTGAATTTAATGAATTAAACTGTTTGATAATCCTCCTTCTTGCTTCTTCAGGGACAATCGCAACACATTTAAATCGCTTATTTCTACAATCTCCACCAGTAACATGGCTTCTCATCATTCATTCACATCAATAATTTTCCTCAAAATTCTGCTTTTTTTAGTTTATTTTGTAAATACACTTTTCCATCACAACTAATAGTTTCCGAAGTCATTTTTTTATTATTTTATAAGTTTACTGTTTTGAAAACGCTTATAAAAGACGTCGTGTATTCATATAGAAACAACAGAGACTTTTGTCAGCATCAAAAACAAAACACCACACATGCGTGCACATCTGATAACGCGCGTTTTTAGCCCATATCGCACGGACATAGCGCTTTTTTACCTATATATGTACGAACATTCAGTAATCTGTATCTCCTGACTCAATGTGTTGTTAAGAATAGAGGTTCGACAATATGACAGGATGAAGTATTTACTTGGCGCAATAACTGGCACCAATTTTTTAACCTCATTTCCTGTAAAATTGACATAGCTCCTTTTTGCCTGTACTGTACTCTTCATCTGTTAACAGTCCTGAAGAATCATTAATTCATTTTCACAATATAAGAACATTTTTACGTTCCGCCGTACAACATTTCAAGAGAGACCGACGGAGAAGCATCTGATGCTGCAAATGTTCAATTTATTATGAATGTGAATATTTTTTGTTCTTTTATTACAGTTTATTACCTTATCAATACTTTTTACGGTGGGCCGCCACTGACCGCATTTAATATTCTGGAATCGGCCGGGGTTTAGCCGAGTGTGGGGTAGATGCGTTCGGCGGCATTAGTATGCTCGGCCGGTCGGCGGAATTCAACTGAGCGATTCCTCGCCGCCTCGACGGTTACACGAGCTTTTCGCGACTCCAGGAAGCTGAACTTTCACCGTGTGAAAGCGAGGCGCGGTCACGGCAATACCAAAAAGTGCGAATTTCCTTAGGAGATCTCAGCGCGGACGCACACTGGATCCAGAAACGTGAGAATGTCCATTACCACGTCAAAACGCGCCAATGATAGTAACGATCCCAACCTAATAATATAAATACAAGCTCTCACAATACTAATAGTTGATTCGTGCGCATACATGCGTGTATTTTCGCGAGTCTAAATAATCCGCACGTTTCGCATCCAGTGTACGACCGCGATTAAGTTTCTGCATCCAGTGTACGACCGGAGTTAATATCGCTAATCTCAGGTGCGGCACAGGTACAGGGGTCCGAACTAGCGCAACGCATCGGTGATATTACGAGATGTGTAAATTATAATGAGATTGATTTTTAAAATTTTTTTATTCGAATAGAATTACAATTCAGTATTGTCTCCTTCAAAATAATTTCCTTCGGAAGCTACATAGCGCTGGAGACGGTTCTTCCATTCCTCATAGCAGTGCTAGAACTTATATACTGGAATAGCCTTCAGCTGGTCGGTTACAGCCGTTTTAATGATTTCTATGGTCCCAAAATTACGTCCCTTAAGGTGATTTTTCAATCTCGGGAAAAGAAAAAAGTCACAAGGACTCAAGTCAGACGAATAGGGAGGCTGAGGAGCCACATTAATGTTTTTACTGGCTAAAAACTCGTTTACTGAAATGGCTGTATGACAAGGCGTATTGTCGTGATGCAACATCCATTTATTCCATCCATCTACTCTTTTTCGAAGTTTTCCAAGAACCTCTTTTTTTTTTTTTCTTTGTAAAAATGTTGATGTACTGTAAAAAAGCAAATCAGCATACATATAATCTTCGACTTGGTCATTCTTGCTTTTTTTGTGTCTTGGATAGTTTGAAGTGTGCCATTACATGCTTTGGCGCTTGGTTTCCGGGTCGAACTCAAACACCCAAGTCTCATCACCAGTAATGACACGTTCCATAAAATGGGGATCATTAACTATCGATTCCAAAAAGTCAAGACACCTTTCTCTCCCTGATGTCCTTTGTTCCTGCGAAAGGTTTTTTGGAACCATTTTTACACAGATTTTTCTCATCCCCCATTGTCATCAACCGACGATCTGAACGCACAAGATCCCGTATTCTATCGACATTTTCATCGGTTCTTGAAGATGAAGGCCTTCCGCTGCATGGTTCATCTTCAATTCTTTCTCTTACTCTTCTTTCTGAGAATGCCTTTAAATCACTGTAAACCTGGATTTTGAAGAAACACTGTCTCCGTAGGCGTGTTGAAGTTTTGCAAAAGTATCGGTTGCGCTGGGTCCAAGTCTGAAGCAAAACCTGTTAGCACACCGTTGCTCAAAATTAATGTCACTCATTTTTAAAATGCACTAGAAAAAATGGTTTACGAAAACAGTCGGTTTACAAAAAACAAAAAAATGTCTCTAACAAGTTCAAACTTGTACTGGAGGTACATTACATGTTAACGTCTGTTAACGTTTGTTAGATGTTTTGTGATGTATCATTTTTGGACAATGGTGTTATGCACACCATAGGTACACATATAAATATATAGACAAAAAACTGAGATATTTCGGCTATAGTATCCTTACGTATTTTGACGTGCTAAATCCAAATTTGGTGTCAGAATGGCTCCATTACCGTCAAGCTCTCCCATAATAACAAAAAATCCCCCAGAAAAGATTCAATTTTGGCTGTAACTCTCAAAGAATGACTAGTATCAAGCTAAAAAATCTTTTAAAATAAATTAAGTATTAAAATATTATTTGAATTATTCTGCCCCAGTGTCAGGGAGTCCCAAATCTTTCACTAAATTGTTAAGTTCTTTTTATGTCAACAAGCAAGGAATATTATCTCTCATTCCGTATGGTGAATGAACTTTTTCATTCTCTTCGTCACCATCTTCATCATCTTCATGACCTGCATCAAAATTCACGATATCATATTTTTAATAATATATTCTTCCATTTCCAACTGTACGTAAATGTATTTCTTTTATAGGTGATATTGCTTCATTTAGGATCACATTATTTTCATTATAACAAACTGGTTTCATTACAGGCGATTTTTATTAAGTATTGTTTCTAAATTTCTTTATGCAATATCATTAACTATACATATTTTTATTAAGTGTAAAAATATTCCAGTAACTTAAATATTTGTTTCTTGAGTAGGCATAATAAAAGTTGAAAAAAATGAACACCATGTAATAATGAAAATTATATTACAAGTTAGCATATGTCTTACAGCAATATTCAGAACTAAATAATTGCTGTTATCTACAATGTTCAGAAATATTTCGTTAATCTATTTTCAGTAAATAACAGATATAGTTCATTTACAGCATAGACGTCACTCAATATATCTTTATTTGGATTTCGCCAATATCTGCTGAATTATTACCTTTTCCATATTGCATTTTATTTGTACATGGTACCAAACATTATTAATGTTACGTTAGTTCCTGTTTTATGTATTTTAAATTACCCACTCTGTTTAACCAGCCAGCAGGTCAAATACGAAAATCAGTGGCTCCCAGTGAAATTTAAATAAAACGATAGGTTTTTGTTGTTGTTGTTTCCATCACATTCAAATATGTAAATACAATTTATATTTAACAGTTACAAAGATAAATAGTAGTTTAGGTTATTAAGTCATTATTTAATAACTTAATAACCTTGTAAAATATCTACAATCTAGGTCTAGATAAAAATAGGTCTAGATAAGACAGGTCTAGATAAAATATCTAGACCTATCTATGGATAAGTCATTGAATTAGAAAGTGCAGGATACCCAGAATAGCTTTGCCTGCGAATTGCACACAACGAATCTAGTACGAGGTAGTACGATCATATCCGTACGAAAGTACATAAGAAATACCCACAGACAAACAGTAACAGACTACTTGTCGAAGTGTTGACAAACAAAAAGTTCGAAACAATAACTTTCGTGCTGACCATTTTGTAATTATTATTCACTGATCCGTAATTAGTAACTTATTTAAGTAGTTGATTTTACTCGACGTGGATAAATTGTATATCATGAAATAATCAATGTGAACATGCAAATGAAACATATTACATCTGTTATTTATGAGAATAATGTTTGTTGATGGCATTGATTGTACATTTAAAATGATAACTTATTGTTGGAATTTCACTAACAGTTAATATGTATGTAACTGGTAGGTATACTTATATTCGTAATTGTGTACATAATATCTGCATTGTAACGTTATTTTAAACATAATTTACATTGCGGTAAATTGAGTTTATGTATCATGGAATATATTTAAATATATATTTCAGTATATAAAGCGTATAAAATATACATTGTATTAAATTGAATACATGTTTCGAATTGATTGTGTAACTGAAGTGTGTACCTGAGCATGACAGCTACGGAAAAAAAAATCGCATTGCAGATTTTTCGATTTTTCTCAAATATCCCGACAATTATTTATTTTATGAAAAACCGCAATTTGGAAGTTTAGTTTTTTATTATATACTTCCTGTATGTCCTGCATTTAAAGAAATATTGGCATATTTCAAGAAAAATAAACCATATGGCTAGCCCAGTCACACTAAGTATAATAAGGAACGGTCAAATAATATTGACGACTTAAAATTCGAATTAGTGGCTGATATACAGCTGACAGTGGGCTGATTCCAATAGAACATTAAAAAGGGGGCTGAAACGAGCAACCTCTATTTATTTTTTTGTCATATCTTCTTTGAGAATTAACAACGCGAAAAAGATATCTACAACATAGCACAGTTCTTTCGAAAACTTTTTTTACCTTGTTTCTATTTTTTTTCGAATATGCAACGAACATCTCACGGAAAAAAAAAAAACTCGTTTGATTGTCCTGTTTACTATTCGTTCACTATTTATTTGTATACTGCGTATACAAATTAATAAAAACGCATAGTAGGCATGTATCGCGTTCATGTTTCTTTTTGAGTTACACTTTAAAAAAGTATTTGGTATTTGTTCAATGTGTTAAAGTTAGTTGTATGTATTTCAATTTCTTTTTTCCGTGCTGTTGCAAAAATTTTTAAGAAAATGTAAAACGTGATTGAACTACAACATACAACTCAACTAACTAACTTACATTCGACATATACCAAATACTTTGTAAAGTGCAATTAAGAGAAACACTAACTACTATACGTTTTTACTTCTTATGGCACAAACATGAATAGGGGTATCTTGTTTCAGTACCATAGGTAGAGTGACAATAAAATTTCAAATTCTTACTTTATTTCGTTATTGAGATAAAAGTTAAAAAAGTATTTTTGTCTTTTGTCGTTTCCTCCGCTAAAATTATTCGTACAATAATTTTGTAGAGAAGGGCTCTAACCGAAAAGTATATATGAAACACACCCATTAAAAATTTAAAAACAATTATATGACACCCTGTATAACGCTTCGTAAAAAGAACATAGATAGATTCCACAGCTGGAAAACAACTGAAGAAATAAAAAAATGTAAATTGCCACAATATGCAATAAAGAAAATTCAAACAACTTCTATTTGCAGAAGTTTTGCTATAAAATCCATGGTTAAAAAGATATTGGTATTATGCCAAACTTTTGCTTGTCTCTATATAAGCATCTCGTTTATTGATGTATCACTAAGGTCTGAAAAGTATGCTGTCGCGCAGAGCCAGCACTATACTACTCTATGATAATTAAACATAGACCGTATTTTTTTAAGCGCATATTTCTTGCCCTCTATACGCACGCCACTGTCCATGCGTAGAATGTTATCCTCAACGAAGGCTTCGCGGAACCCAGGACTTTGTAGTACACTTTCTTCGTAAGACAGCGAGCTATTACGATACTAACCTCGCCGACGCGGCGGTGTAAACGGGTCGACCGCCGCATTGAAAACAATTTTTATCACGAGTTAGCCACTCGTGAAATCGTATACTGTATTTACATATTACCTGGATTTTGTGTGGATTTCCCGCAATAATGGCGTTACCATTTGTGAATAGACTTAAAAAGATTGTAAGGATTTTATAATAGACGGATCAATATTTTATGCATTCCTGGCAACCATCGATATATATTTCGTGATCGACGATAGTGGAAAAGACGTTTAAGTTCGAATATCAATAAAAAATGCCTGGTACGGTCAAAAAAGAGGAATTTTGGTTCGATTTGTGCATAATGTTTTGCTAATGTAGCTTTGCGTGGAACGTGATCGACAATATTTACTTTAGACGTTTTTTTTGCCAAATATGTATCCGAATTTCCATTGCCTAGTAGCCATACATTGCGTAAAACTAAAAGTATAGAAATAGTAGTAACACGTGTATTATTCGATGTAGATGTAAAAAAAATAATAATGTACTGATGTTAGTGACAATAAAAAAACTGTTAGTAATATAAACAACTGTGCGAAATTCGTGAAAATAATGTGCGTGTTGTAGTCGTCATCTGTCCACGCGAAATATTTTGAATTTGTAACTTTTACTTCAGTAGATGTGGATCAATCATTTTTCCTCTACAATAGTGTATTGTGCAACAAGTGCAGAAAATGGCTAATTTCAAACGAGTGAGATCTTTTTTATACTTTTTCTACGACTGCACAATTTTTATAAAAATGTAAAAGAAATTTACTACAAGCATTTATTTTTATATAACTATATTTAAAAAAAAAAGACGATACATTATTGATTTGAAATACATTGAATACATTATTTATTTTTAAAATTTTTGCTTTTAAATATATTTGATTTAAAGCACTTTGCTTTACTTATAAATAATTCGATATTTGCGATTTGACAGATCAAACAATTATTTTCAATAATTACTTTAAAACAGAAGCGCTAGCAGACAACTACGTTCATTTTGATGTCGAAGATTCCCCATTTAAAATGTACAGGTGTGGAAATTGAACTGTGAGAAATTATTTCTCACGGGTATGAAGTTGTAGTTGTGTAAAGCGTAAGAAAAATGCTGTTTTTCATAGCGGTCGTAGAAAAACATATGTACAGGTATACACAGGCCAAATCGCTCACATTTAACGAGAATAAATGCAGAAAGACTACTGATCGTGGCAACGTACGTTCAAGGAATGAGGACAGTCGGTATTTCTGAATAACACAAGCCATATGTATGTACATACATTTTTAACACATTTACATTTTGATCTCTCATGTCATCTTCCGTCAATAACATGACGAATTATGAGTCCGGCTCCGCATTGCAGCAGAGGTTCGGAACCCTACTCATCATTAATGTTGGTATACGGCAACGCAACACGTTAAATTAAAAAGGTGAATTTAGCTAAATAGTCCACCTTAAATTAAAGTGGTCGGTTCCGTTCAGGCACGTTGCGTGTCATACATACCGTCCGTCGTTGGGCCACGATACGCGTCTATTATTTCTTAACGAGAGTTTACTGTGTTCTTGCAATATATCTATATAATATTAATAATAATAATAATAAATGTATTTGCTCTTTTTGCTACAATTTAGTAGATACATATATACAATTTAGGTACATACATAAGACATAACTATTGTAAAAGTATAGTAACAAAATATATAATAACATGTAAATGAAAAAAATGGGTAAGAATACTTGGTACATACAATACAATTACATCTCCAGACTAAAACGATTGTGCAAATATGTTACCTTCACAAAGTTAATTAATACTTGCAGTGAGGTGTTTTGTATGTGGAAAGAGAGGACATTGCTAAAAGTATTTAAAACTTGTCTAGTGTATGTTTTCTCCTGACATCCAGACATTGAGATTGTTTGTTTAGATTAGGTGCAACGAAAAAACAAAAATTCTATAATTAACAACTATATAACCAAAACATTATATTCATTGAGGTAAGTAATAAAAAGAATATGTTGTAATATAATTAGATACCTGTGATTATATATATATATATATATATATATATATATATATATATATATATATATATATATATATATATATATATATATATATATATATATATATATATATATATATAATCATTTACAACATTAGTTAAAAAATTACAATGATGTGAAATTAAAACTGTTTGTTATTAATTATACATAATATACATTTTTTAGATCTATCAGTTTATGTATAACAACTCGGGGTTTAGATAGGATCCACTTTTTTACATGTTTTTTAAACATCGTTAATGAATTAATTTTTTTAGCTCCAAAAAGCATAAAATTGTAAGCTCTTTGACCTAAAAATGAAGTTGATCTTTGTACAATGGTTTTATTGACAAAAGGTATTGTTAATATTTCATTTTTTTTGTCTAGTGAAATATTAATGCATAACGTATAGTCCTTCTATTTTTAATTGAAAATGATAAATACGCCTGGGGAACAAAAAAAGCGGTGCAACTTTATGATTCCATGGACGTACATATCTTTTATAAATTCGAAAATTCAGAAATAATTTTTTTCATTTTTTCTATTCAAATCAATATAGAGATTAAAATTAGCCTGCATACAAAACTCTTAATAATGTAATATATAATTTGCTGTAACACGTTTTCATTTAGCCAGACAATCTCAAAAATTGTCTGTAGTTAATAAACCTAGCTGAAACACACGTCACTGGCGTCTTAAACAAGTAGAGTGTCTAAAGACGTAAATCATTTTAACGACGTCGCAAAATTTTTATTGCACAGTGACCGAAGAAGTATTTAAGGAATGTATTATATAATACAAAGCACAATAGTATACTGGATCGGCCTTCCAGTTGCCGGCACGGGCAAGGCGTTGCCGGCTCTTCAAAATTTTCCTAAGTATATTAATATACATACATAAAGTTGTTTTAATTTATAAATATTTTTTTCCAGCAAATTTTAAACGATTTTATTTTATTACTAACTAATAAATTTATATATATGTACTTTTTTAAATATCTACAAACTAGTTTTCGAAGAACATCACGAACTAACAGTTTACCGAAGTATGAAATATACTTGTATAGTGAGCTTAGCAACTTTAGAAAATATATCTGACAACCTTTGCTTTTTTCTACCTATTTTCAATTTAGAAATGAAATACA
>JAPWTK010001561.1:0-22611 GCA_029963805.1 Aromia moschata
TACCCAATCAATAATGGCACAAAAGTTGAATTAATTTGTACCTATGTATGTAATTTGGAACGCGATTTAAGACATGTATAAATTCGAATTTTCTTTTACCATTGCCATCTAATAATGCATTTTTCTTCATTGGTAATTTGTTCTAACAGCTTATGATTTACAAAAATAATTTTGAAAACCAACGCACACTTTTTTTTATGCAGAAAAATTATTCTTTCAATTCTTCCATCTATACGTAAATAGTTCAAATTATTTTCATCTAATTTGGTTTTTGAATACAGAATACAGGTTTCTGTAATTCTGTTCAAGTCAACCTTAACCTCACATTATTTTTATAATTTGAACCGATTTGAACTGCAGTTGATGTTTTGTATGGCAATATTTTTATTTTTTTCCAAGTGTAATGTAGTATAATCTGTTAGGAAAATTATTCAGTTGAGAGCCATGACAGAGGAGGTGAGTATTTACAAATATTTTAGAGGAACAACAGTCTGATTTTTTCTCCCTAAAATTCCAGAAACAACAGGAACCGAAGACAGAATTTTGGTCGAGGTACGCGAAAGTTTATGACCCCATAAAAGTAGGATCTATCGATGGTACTGACGTGGAGCCCCACGACAAAGCCATAGAACGGGCTATAAATTCCAAGTACGTACCTAATCGGCATGTAAAGGGCAACCCGGAATGCACTATTTTCGTCAGCCGTCTTAACTACAAAACCACCAAAGACACTATAAAGGATGTTTTCTCCAGGTAATGTCGCACAAAGACCTTTGTTTAGGAAATTTAGGACATTACAAAATAACTAATTAATGTAAGAGTAAAAGAACATCTAGCTTAAGTTTTTTTTTTAAGGGGAATTTTTGTAATAATATTTTGCGCCCTTGAAGAATGAGTGTCTTGCTATTTAAGAAGCACCCTGTATATGACAAAATTGTCCGCAAATATCTCAACACAATCTTCTTTAGGTATGGTAAATTACGAAGATTCAGGCTGGTCAAAGACATCGTCACGGGATGCCCAAAGGCTACGCCTTCATCGAATACGAGTCGGAGGCCTCCGCCGAAGAGGCGTATCGCCTCGCCAACAGGATGGTCCTCGAGGGCAGCATGATTTTCGTAGACTTCGAGTGCGAACGGCTGCTGAAGGGCTGGAAGCCCAGAAGGCTCGGGGGCGGCTTCGCGGGCAAGAAGGAGTCCGGCCAGCTGCGCTTCGGGGGCAGGGACAAGCCCTTCAAGAAGCCCATAAGTCTGGAGATCAAGGAGGAGGAGGAGAGGAGAGCGCGTGAGATGAGGAA
Organism: Aromia moschata; assembly: GCA_029963805.1. NCBI lineage: Eukaryota > Metazoa > Arthropoda > Insecta > Coleoptera > Cerambycidae > Aromia > Aromia moschata. The sequence continues at coordinate 1,298 of JAPWTK010001561.1, forward strand.
GGCGGAATATGAGAGGAAGCGGGAGAGGAGGAGGTCCAGGTCTCCAAGGCGGGGTTCAATGTCTCCGAAGAGAAGTCTGAAATCCCCAAAAAGGGGCTCGAGATCGCCAAGGAGGAGTTCAAGGTCACCGAGGAGACATTCGAGGTCTCCGAGGAGGATATCAAGGTCTCCAAGGAGAATATCGAGGTCACCTAGAAGGTTTTCAAGGTCACCTAGGAGGAGTTGAGATGTCGACTTTTGTTTTTGCTGAGCTAGGTTTTGTTGTTTTATTACTTACGTATCAATTTTTTTTTGAACATAAGGTTTTAAAGCGAAAACCCTATACATATTTTCAGTTATGTTATAGCTGCAAGTGACTTTAAACAAAATTAGATATTAAGTTCACGAATCCGTAAGTTAGAGAATAAATTATCATATACATCACACTGTCGCTACTCCCAATTTTTTTTTCTACTCCTATCGTAACTTTAGGAAACATCAGGCAATTTAAATTACTTTTTGACGATGAATCATCTTCTTTTCATGGACTTAACTGATTTACTGTTAAGGCGTATCTTCGGAAAGGCCGTTAGATTTTATCAGACCTGTCAGAACATATCTAGTCCCATTTAAAACGTACTAGAGGGCAATGCCTCTAAGATAACGACACTATATGCTCTCCTGATCAGGATATATCTGACACGCAGATCATATCAGACCAAATATGTCACAGACTGAAGATGTGACTTTGTCAAGAGTATACGCCGGATATTATATCCCCACAAGCAAGAAAATTAATACAAATGCATGTTTAAATTTTTTTATGCAAAAAATCTTAAAAAAACATAAAATTATAATTAACACTATTAATTACAAATAACACTAATTAATGGGCAATTGATATTATGCTGTTGGATTGCTTTTTTGGATGGGTTGCAACAAACTTTTCGTTTATCAAATCTTGTGTATTGTAAAATATACAAGCTTCTGAATATAAACTGTCTATAAGATTGTAAACGATGTGTGGTAATTCACCGGGATAATTTTCCTTTAATATTTGAACAGTTTTAACATAACGATGCAGTAACGCTGAAATGAGGTTAGTGGACGATCGATCATCCGTATTGGAAGGAGACCAGAAAAGAATGTCTCAACCCTGTCGACTTACCGTGTCCAACATATTTCATTTAGCCGTAGTTGATGTTGATCTATCGAGGTATACGTACGTTAGATTCTCCGCTGTGCTCAGCTGTGAACCATGACTGAACCTCAGCTGACAGCCTTAATTATAAATGTGAATGTATGGTTGGGTGGAAAAGCACCAAAAAGCTACACCCTCCCCTCTCCAAAAGAAAGCAAAAGCATGAAAACATAAATTTTCTACATTTAGAGGTTTGAATTTCGTGTTGTTTTTGCAATAATTAATTTTCAACGCCATTTTTTTTTGCTCTCATATAATTTTCTTTAAACACACGAGGTACTTGAGTTTCCCCCAGGTTGGCAAACGCTGTATAGAAAAAACTTCCAGCATAATTTTCAATATTTATATTTAAAACACTACAATATTTATACTATATGACATACCATACAATTGAAGTTTGATTCGGGAAATGGAAATTACAGAAGTATCTATCAGAGGAGTCTATCGAGGTATACGTATGTTAGATTCTCCCTGTGTTCAGCTGTGAACAAATGCCTGTGGTGCGCAGCGAACCTCTGACAACCTTAATTATGAATGTGTGAATGTATGGTTGGAGGAGCACCAAGAAGCTACACCCTCCCTCTCCAAAAGAAGCCAAAAGCATTACAATGTTAATTTTCTACATTTAGAGGTTTGAATTTCATGTTTTTGCAATAACGAATTTTCAACGTAATTTTTTTCGCTCTCCTATAGTTTCTTTAAACATATTAGGTACTTGTGTCTCCTCCAGGTGGGCAAATGCCGTACAGAAAAAACTTCCAGCATAGTTTTCTATATATATATTTAAAAAACATCAATATTTATACTATATGACATACCATACAATTGAAACTTCGATTGGGAAATGGAAATTACAGAGGTATCTATCAGAGGAGTCTATTGAGGTATACCTATGTTAGATTCTCCGCTGTGTTCAGCTGTGAACAATGCATATGCCTGTGGCGCGCAGCGAATCTCTTGACAAACTTAATTATGAATGTGTGAATGTATGGTTGGAAGAGCACCAAGAAGTACACCCTCCCTCTCCAAAAGCATTAAAATATTTTCTACATTTAGAGGTTTGGATTTCTTGTAGTTTTTGCAGTAACAATTTTCAATGCCATTTTTTTTTCACTCTCATATAATTTTCTTTCTCTCCAGGTTGGCAAACGCCATACAAAAAAAAAAAACTTCCAGCGTACTTTCTATATTTATATTTAAAAAATATTAATATTTATACTATACGACATACCATACAACAATTGAAATTCCGATTCGGGAAATGGAAATTACACCATGAGAAGGACATTCACGTCCAACGAATAAAATATAATTAAATGATAATGTATTTACACATAAGGAATCCCACAAGTATTCACAGGAGGGACGCGTGGGCTCTAACTCGCCGCTCCGGGCGTCTCGGCGCCGGCACCCCCGTTCACCACCAGCTCCGACTCTGAGTTGGCGATCCCGCTGGAGTTCTCCTGGGGAAGGACTCTGTTAGATCGAATTGGTCTCTTTTACGGTTATTGGGTGCTTACCTTCTCGCATTCGATCTCGTCGAGGTGGTCGAAGAACGCCTGCCGGGACGCTGAAATTAGGTTATAAAATTATACTAATTAGGGATAATATTATACTAGAGTTAGGGATAATATTATACTAAGAGTTAGGAAGTTAGGGATGAAACACGCTACTTATGTTTGCGAATAATGAGTAGGGCATGATTTATGCCTTTCCCTATTAATGGTTGGCAGTGGCGGCTGGTGCTAAGGTTTAAAGGTTGCGTAATCTCCAAAAAAATCACCAAAAGTACGCCATTTTAATTTTTAAATTTTAGTCATAAGATACATAGTTCATTAGTGACAACAAAAGCCTACACATTTGTCGTATATACATCGTAACTAACAACACCACTAACTGTACTATTCCACCCGCTTCGGAATTAACAGACATGCTATTTTTGTATCGAACGTTTGTAGATTGGAAAGCAACTCCGTTTTACACGTCTGCGCGTTAGCAAACGATTTCCTCGCGTAAATAATATCCAGCAGGTTTGTATTTCAAGATCCGCTGAATTTCGGCCAGATGTCGTTCTGCTGTGACCGCTGCGGGTTTGTGTGTATTTTCACCCTAAACTAAATTGAATTTGGTGGAATGTTTAATAGCAGAGAGATTCTGTAGTTAATCTTTGCCAGACAAAGCTAAAAAGAAAAGACCTACTGCAGACTTAAATACGTTTTGTTTTAATGGAAAATTCAATCGGGACATTTGCGAATAAAATGCATGGATTTGCGGTTGTAGTATAAAAAAATACACTTTTTGTTTCCAAAGCTTATTTGGTAACCAATTATGGACAAAAATAAGATTGAGTGATTTAATTAATTTAGACGACTGAATTAAAAAGCATGTAATGTTGGACGTAACAAAAAACATATGAAAAATGTCATGTAATTTCCGCTTTTCGAAAAGCAAACATTGTAGCTCGGCTAGACTAATACACCAATTGTGTGTGTTTTTGTGGAGTGTTTGTACTTGCATTGAGTCCACGTCTTCCACAGTTTTTTTCGGATTGGTTAATTTTAGTGTCAAAATGAATGTCGCTCTAAAAGACCTTTTGGAAAAAAGCAATTGTTCTCAAGGGTAATTAAAAAATAATACAATATGATATTTTACAAACAATGTTTAATGTATGCCAAGAAGAAATACCTAAATAAATAAAAAAACGACTATTATTGTATTAAAATAAAACGACTATGATTGCAAATGAAACAAAGATTGTAACGTCGACTTTCTCTTCCAATAAGGTAATAATACGCTTTCTACTATAACACTGATTTTCAGTTGTGCCATATTTCAAGTAGCATGCAGTTTCATTTTGCAACCCCCGACATTTTTTAGCACAACCCGCCACTGATGGTTGGTAGATTATCAAATTAATTTGCATTATAAAAGTCAAAAAGTTTCTCCCAAGCATCAACAATTTCGTTTTTATCAAGAAGTCTAGAGACCAGGAGAGGGAAGTCGTAATGCTTCGACAGTCGCCATCCGCGTAAAATAGAAGTTCCGCCCGTTCTTTTGACACCTAGTTCGGTCGTCCACGCGCCCCATTAAGCGCGGGGCGAACGTTGGAAAAGTGGCAAAATCGGACGTTCGCCGGGCGATTTGACAATCGTCGCGGTGACAGCGAATTTCGGCGATTAACAGCGCAACCGGGCGTTCCAACCTGGAATTTCATCTTGCGTGGCGGAAAACGATATTTTTAATACGGCAAGTAGAAAGCGGAGCGACCCCCCGAAAAATTCGGAAAAATACCGTAATATCGACGCCGTCGAAAAAAACCGGATCGAAAGAGAGCCGCGGCCGCTATCCGTCGCCTTCCGAAAAACGGGCCGTTTTCCGGTTTGGCTCACCGCCACGGAACGTCTTGCATCTCTCTCTAGAGGTATCGAAAATAGACCAGAGAGATGTAAGAATAGAGAGCGCGAGCGACTATATTAGTAACCGAGTTTAAGATCTATAATCGGATGGTGAGGGGATTTTGTATAGCGGATCGAGCGAGCGTGTGGGGTGATATTTAGTAAAGAGAGGGGATGAATCTTCTCGCTGTTACTTTGCTTAACCTCGATCGTTGTTTTAACGTTACGTTTATGGCGCTAGCGCACTCTATTCTTACATCTCTCTGAAATAGACGTGATAAGACTCGCGGTCGACAGCATTGCCATCTCGTGGATCCGTATACCGTCTCGCATTTTTCATCGGTCCCTCTCCTGGTCTCTAGTCTTCTTGGTTTTGCGAGATATAGAAAACAATTGGTACTCGTAAAACAATACTCACATGGTTCTGCGCACAGCAAGAAGATCTGGGCTTCCGTCATGTCTTTGCAATCATTCCTAAACTGAACTACGAGATCGTTGAATCCTTCCCAGAAACTCGTGGAGTTCTCCGGTACCTTCACTACATTCTGAAACGGAAAATATCGCTTTCACTCTCGCCCTTTCAGTTAAACGCAATTAGTCACACAAAATTCGCACTGCTGAAAATCCTACCTTGAATTTGGTGTAGACGTTCTCCGCCTTCGCCCTCACCTTCTCCGCCTGCATGGAGAAGGCGTTGAGTGACTCCTCGGACAGATTCCACTCCTTCGTGTTGCCGACGTACTTGCGCAGCCTCCTCACCATCTCCACGACGTGGGGTGCTTCTTCAGCATGAGATCGTCGAAGTTTATCTCGCACATTGCCTCCAGGTATTCAATCGCCTGCTTCGGGTCGGCCTTGTCGAGCCCTGGAGATGAATTTGAGATTTTTTTTGTACTCACCGCACGCGCAAGAACGATACAACTTATGCTGATAGGTTGTGTTTATGTGTTTCGTGTGCGGTCACGTTGATATTCTTCGGTCGTTTCTTTTATTTGTTTAGATTAAAATTTGTACAAGGGTTGATCAAGTATAAACGGTATTTTTTTTATATATATTTATTGATTAATGTTATATATAGGGTGGGCCATTTTAATCTCCTCTTATCTCCTTAACCGGAATTTCTCAGAACCTAAGCTAGATACAAAAAAAACGTTTAGACAAAAGTTGGAGGGTGCAGAGGGGGCCACGCACTGGTGCCAATGACTTTGACCTTGAACTAGATTTTCAAGGTTATTTCAAGGTCAAAATGGTACTTGTCAACAAGGTCTAGCAAGGTCGAATGAAGGTCAAATTTTCGAAAATTGTTAAATAACGAGGGCTAGCCACCATCACAGAAACATCATTTTCGACGAATTTCTCTTGCTTTTGACATTTTATGTCTTTATTATGGGATTGCCCCTGGAAAATATTGCGATCTGCGTCATGGTTTTGCGTCACGTCACGCTTGGTAAAGATGGTTTGCCTAACCTGAAGTGGCAAAATCTGGGGTAGGGAAAAATTCTATCGAGCATCATGTATGTGACGCATGACGTCATGGGTCTTGATGGTTTGCCTCTTGGGTCCTCTTTCATAATAAAGACATAGAATGTTCCATGGCCTCACGTGCGTAGCTTCGTGAGCTATTTAATTTTTTTTATTACTTAATACAACCCACATACAGACTTTTGTTAATCCCTTACCTTTTGCTATCACCGAATACAATTTTTCTTTAAAGGGTTTTGATCTAACTCAATCAAACACATCTTAAAATTGCTACAGCGCAATATGCTAGAGACACACATTAGCTAATGATAACTTGCTTTTTTTTTTTTTCAAATCAGAGGTCAAAAGTAGGGCTTCACGCTTGATAAATCACTTTGACCTTGAAATAACCTTAAAAACCGGGTTTAACGTCAAGGTCATTGGTTTCAGGAAGTGGCCTTATTCGACCCTGACAACTTTAATCAGAAACATTTTACTGTTTCCAATCTCTATCCCGAGCTAGTCCTTGTTATTTAACAATTTTCGAAAATTTGACTCATTCAACCTTGCCATGACCTTGTTGACAAGTACTATTTTGAACGTAAAATTTCCCGCTCTTTTCAAATCTGGGGTGACATGACATGACACCATGACACCCTTCGGGAATTTTACGGTTCGTTTAAGGCAGTCCTTATGAAAGGCTTCACTTTTTGTTTTTATTTCCTTTTTTTCTATGATCGCCTAGGCAGACATAAAATTTGAACTCGTCACTGAAAATTACTTTTGACCAGTCTTCTATACTCCACGATACCTTCGATTTGGCCCAATTCAGTCGATTTTGTTGTGGCTCAGTTAATAAAGGCTTTTCCTTAGCCTATGATCATTTACGTAAATTGAAAAATTAAAAATTTGAAAAATCAAATAGTAATACCTTATAAAAACTGAGCCCAGACTGATGAATGTATTTTCTGCAAAATTCGCGGGATGGCCTTTCTCCTTTTGGCTCCTTTCAGTAACAAGTCTGAGTCTTCCAGGACTTTTACCTTTTACATCCAAATATCCAGTCTCGCGGTAATGTTTTAATATGTCCCTAACAACAGACTTTGGAAAGCACAATTCATCCGCAATTTCGCGGATTTTTTTGCCACTGCAGTATTTTTTTTACAATGAGCTGCCGCAATTTTTGATCAGTCGCATGTCCACGGCCCATTTTTATTAAAAAAATAACGAATATTCGCAAAAATTACCAGAAAACTGACTGAACATCTAATTGTGAAATTAATGGTTACCGCGGCAACAATAAATTTTTATTTATTTTTTAGGGCAGGTTTCTCGATTTTCCGCAAATTTAGTTGTCAGCATTTGTAGCAGATTTTTATATTTCTGGCCATAAATTCATAACAAATCCAAGATAATAATAATTTTCAGCATAATATTATCTTGCAAATGTATGTAATTTTATATATTCTAGGTTTTTAAAGCGTGTTAAACATGTGTTTGTCCGAATATATATTTGTTAGGGGCTCGAATTTGAAACCTTATAACACTGAGTTTGGAAGGTAATTAAGAATAGTGTATGAATTATATCGTAGTCAACAATATGCAATGAGTAACAGTTAAGTTACGCGCCGCGTTCTCATCACCGTGGCCGTCTTTGACTGGCGCGCTACTTACGATGACGTAACTTCGTCGGCATTCCGGCCTTGTTTCTCAAATGTCGCGCGAGTGTTTTTCGCGATTCCGCTCGACGTCGCGACCTCTACGACCCAACTTTTACTCACCCAGGCAGTTCTTGATCTTCGAGTCGAGTCCCATCAGGTCGGCCTCGATTTTCAACCTGTCGATGCGGGCTTTCTTCGCGGCGATGTCCTTCAGGTACACCGACTCGACGACGTCGTCCGCCGACATCTCGATGTTGGGGATGAAGAGGCGGTGATCGGCGGCGGCGGCGGACGCCTCGCCCGCCTCGATGCGGCGCTTCTCCTCGAGGACGCGCGAGGCCGCCGCCTCATCGTAGACGGCGCGCTCGTACTCGTTGCCGAACTTCAGGGGCCACTCGGTGTGCAGCTTGAGGCCGGCCATCACGCCGGACGGCAGCTTCACCGGCAGCACCTGGCTGATGTAGTCCTGTCTGGGCTCGACTGGCCGGCCTGGAACGCGCGCAACGTTAGCTAGAGCGGGCGGTCTCTGTTTTGGGTTGGATTTTTTCCATACGATCTCTAATTTCACCGGCACACACAAAAAAGTGGTCATTACTAAAGCCGGCAGATCCGGGCGGCGGGCATAAATTTTCACACATCTCAACGTAAATAACAGGGTTATTTAATATCAATCTCAACATGAATTGCAACAGTGTGTAGGCCGCCGCGCTGTTTAGCCGGCTTTAGTCATTACTTTTGACCAGACCCATCTAGGGTTATGTATTTCGATGCGCTGAATCCGAATTTGAGGTCGGTTTAATTCATAAAATTTTTTTGTAATAAGAATAAGATATTAAGCATAAAAGAAACCTTGTTTTATAATGATCCAGTTCATGGTAAACATAATTTTTAGTAATAATTTTTAAAAATAAGGATTTGCTGCATGAACTGGGTCATTATAAAACGAAGGTTTAACTTTTATGTTTATTATTATTCTTATTCTTATTACTAAAATTTCTGTTTTCTATGAACCTACCATAACCCGTACACCCTCAGAATTTTGAGTATATTGTAAAAAACCGCTAAAAATCGCTAAAAATAGCAAAAAAATGCAGTTATGCAAGCAGAAAATTTTTTACGAACTAGATCAAGTATGTTTATTATGTATTTCGATTGGCTGAATCCGAATTTGAAGTTGATTTAGCTCGTCAACCCTCCAAATTTAGAATAAATCGCAAAAAAATTAAAAATCGCTAAAAATCGTAAAAATTGAAGTTATGAAAACGAAAAAAAATTTTAGAACTAGATCAAGTATGTTTTTTGTGTATTTTGATGCGCTAAATCCAAATCACAAGTTGATTTAGCTGGTAGACCCTTCAAAATTAGAGTAAATTGCGAATAAAGCTGAAAATTGTTAAATGCGTGAAAAATTGCAATTATGCAAGCGAAAAAAAAAATTGTGAATCTAAATCAAGCATGTTTCCTATGTACTTTGATGCGCTGAATTCAAATCCGAAGTCGGTTTGGCTTGTGCACCCTCCAACTTTAAATAAATTGTGAAAAAACGCTAAAAATAGCAAAAAAAATCGTAAAAAACAGTCATGAAGTAGTAGATAATATATCAAAAATATTATTGTTCTTACTCACAGTAATAAACAACCCATCATTCCTTTCAAATTATACTATAACATCTATAGATTGTAATTAAAATTAAAAAAAAAACGACCTTCCGTGATTTTACATTGTTCTTCGCTTGTATCAAACTCTTTTTTTCTTCCCAGTGTTCTATGCAGTGGGTTTCTCTTTTCGTTTTCTATTTTCTCTCGTTTAAAATCCAGCAAAAATCGGCCATCATGTTGACATTCCATCTTCCTTGATACCGATTCTAAATTGTTTGGAGGGTTATAACAAGGAGAATGATTTCATCAAGACATACAGGTAAGTGAAATGGAGAGTCGGTATCAAGGAAGATGGAATGGCAACATGATGGCCAATTTTTGCTGGACTTTAAAGAGAGAAATAACGAGAGAAAATAGAAAACGAAAAGAGAAACCCACTGCATAGAACATTCGAAGAAAAAGAGTTCGATACGAAGAACAGTGTAAAATCAAGGAAGGTCGTTTTTTTTTAATTTCAATTACAATCTATAGATGTTATAGTATAATTTGAAGGGAGTGACATATTAATTTTTTTTACATTTTGTTTAATAACAAATTTTCCACATCTTTTTCAACTGGCGCACATCGAATCATTATCATTTCTTATCATATTCCAAAAGCATTTCAATAAAAATTAGGGATGATATGGGAAAAGTCCAACTGCCTCATTTGAAAACAGATACCTTCTGGTCTAAGCCGAGATAGAACGAAAATAATTCCGCCAGTCGCCTTTGCCGTCGGAAAGCACAGATCCGGATTTCCACCTTTTTATTAAATATCGGATAAAAAAAACCTGCCGCCAAATACGGCGTTTATAATAGATGTTATTTACAATGAGCAGGCGGCTAGTGCTGAGGTTTTTAAGTTGCGCAACCTCCAGAACATTATAAAAAAGAAACAGCTGCCACTGCAATTTATTTATTTTTAATTTAACAAAACTAATCTACCACATAGGTTGAGACCGACAATAAGTTGATGAATCTCTTACCAATTATAAATAGAAAATAAATGGAAATTGGAGTAAATTTGTTGACAGTTTTTGAACCTTACATTGGCTTTAATAGTGGTTTGTGTCTTTTTTTGAGCTTCAAACTTTTATCTTGCACCGAAAAATGTTATTTTCAGAACAATCGAAGTGTTATAGTTGTCAGACTTCCTTTTGCGAAATGCCGAAATAGTTAACAGCTGCCGCCAAGAGTTAGTAGCTTCTTTGATATGTTATTTTGAAAAAGAGACAATATTTAATGGTCCGTTTCTACCCTTAACAGCTGTTGGAAAGGTAATTTAAATATAAAATTAAAATGTTAATCAAAACCACAGTTCAATATGTTGTTTTAGCATGTAGCAGCAGCCCTAGACTCGATTGTTTTTATAGTTAATTCTATTTCACAAAAAGCAAAAAAACAACGAAGTTTTAAAATTACCTAGAAAGCGTAATCCTACCAAGAGGGTTATAAAATCATTTCAAATATTTTTAATGTTTAAAAAATAAGTTATTTAACAATAAACAACTCAAAAAAATCCATCCATACGCTAGTCAAAATAATTTCTAAATACTGAATAATTTTATAACAACCTGGTATCATTGCACTCTAAAACTTAAACGCATGTTCGGTGCATCGGTTTTAATTTTGTACGAAGTATAAATGTAGTGGCCTTACCTTTAAATATTGACTCCTTTTCTTTGACATAGGTGGCCTAAAAACAATATAAATTTTAATTAAACATACCAAACCAACAAAAAAAAATCGCTTACGTAGGTTATATTATTTTTCAAGACCTTCTCCGAGACTATCTTGACTTTAAAGTCCAATGCTTCAGACTTCTCTTTCTTCAGGATTTGCATGTCTGCGTTTTCCGTTCCCTCTGATTCCGAAACACCGTCGACAGTTTCGTTCACTGGTATGAATTCAAACCTAAAAATCGAATTTGATCACACGCTTTTCACAGAATTAAATCCGGTAAATTTTACATGTCACAGATAATAACTCATCATAGATATAATACCTATTTTAACTTGGTTAGCTCTAGTGACAGAGTTTAGAAGAATTTGTGTTGAGGAAGGTACAAAAAATTAAGTCTTTTTTTGTGGTTATTCGACCTTGTTTTAACAGGCCATAAAATCCATGTGTTTTTAAGCTGATGCAGTAAATATCCCAACAAAATATCATACAGATTATTTTTTATCAAAAATAACTTACTCTTTTGAATCTTGTGTGTTTGGTGAGCTCTCCTTAACCTTAGGCGACTTTTTCACGGCGGTCGTCGTGGATTTCTCATTGGAAATGTTTGAATCAGCTAAAGACACCCAAACAATAAAATTATAACAGTTATATCTTATTTAAACTCATCTGTTAAATAATATCAAAAAATAAATGGTGTAGTTGGACGTATTAATTATATTTAAAAAAAAAATAATATCAACTATAAATAACAATAAAATAAAAACGAAAGTATACACAATTTAAAATGCATTTATCAAAACGTCTAAAATGTTTGGAATAACTTTTGCCACCTTAAAATATACACAAAACTCCTACAAATTAGTTAACTGCAAGCAAAATAAATCCATTTATAGTAATATTAGAGTAATAGAAGTTGAGACTTAGCATTCATTAAGAATAATAAAAAATGTAATGACCCACCTTCCTCAGAATTTTCTGTAGATTTTTTCTTGGTAGGCGATGGAGTATCGTTCGTGGATTTTTCAGAAGAGGACCTTTTCCTCTTAATGCTTTTCTTAACTCCTTTAGCGTTAGCGTTAGGAGCTGCTTGTGGAGTGTTTACGGAAACCTAAATACGAGCGCAATCAAACAAATTCACCTCTCTCTTCCAAGTACTTACATTTGATTCGTTTGCTGTGGACTCGTCGCCTTCACCAGCAGCATCCCCGTCCCCTCCATCCTCCTTGATAGCCTCCTCTATTTGCTCGAAGGCATCAACATAGTCTTTTCGCTTTAGAGGTTTTTGAAACTTCTCTTTGTTTTTTATGTAGTAGGCGAGGTCTTCCACCTTTATAATGCCCCTAAAATATATATGTTGGTACACGCTGGATTACTCTTACGGCTGTTTAAAATAACTTCTAAAATGTCAGAAACTATCGCACAATCTTTCTAAACTTTACGAAAGCTTGTCGGCAAGTTTCTGTTCTATTTAGGGCCAAAAACCAAGCTAGAACTTATTCGTACGTTCTAGCATTATGCAGCCCATCTAATAAGCTTTACCAAAGGCTTTTATTTACTTACGTCTCTCCTGTCCCATAGAACTCTACGTTATACTTCTTTCCATTCTCGGCGATGATCTAAGGAAGATTTATATTAAAGTATACGTTTTTGGAGGTTGAGAAATGACTTACTCGAGCCGGCCACGGGGGTACCCCTTAACTTTCGCAAAAACCTTGTCGCCCACTTTAAAGTTAGGTGTTTTCTTCATATTACTTAACCACAACGATGTCGGGAAATATGTCGCATAGAAATATTATGGTGATCGGCCCGTAGAGACCAAAACACGACACAGCTACTAAACTGAGATTTGCGAGAGTAGAATCACAATGAAAATTTAACACTCTAACGATATTTTGAGTCGGTTATTAGAGAAAACGCGACATAAACATCGATAGCCTTGCAATTTACAATAATGGCGCCCAATTTTTATGAAAGCTTGGACAGTTAATTCACTCGTTACGTTGGCACCACTGGTCACCTGGGAATTTTAAATTGCGAAGGGATCGATAAGCAACGGCGTTAGGCTGAGTACACACTCAGCGTATCACAAATGTGTTTTACTTTTTTGCGGCTAGAACGTGATTGAGTAGTTTCATACACATTTTTTTAGTGGCCAGTCACGTTTTAGGTGCAAAAAATATGCGTCTTTGCATTTTATCTTTTTTGGAACTAGAATTTGAGTGGACAGTTTTATAAATGTTTGATATTAGGCCAATCACGTTCTAACTGCAAAAAAATAAAACGCAAAAACACGTCTATCAGCTCTTATCCTTATTTTATATTAACGAATGTGCGAATAGGAAAGTAATAGGGGTTTGTGAAATTATTCTGTGGCATAAATTATTTAATATTTGCTGTGTTTCTTTTGCCCAACATTTCATTTCAATTTGAGTTTGGTCAAGTGAAATAAACTGAAATGAAATGAAAACTAAGAAACACCTAAAAACGAAGTTAGGATGATTTTTTTATTTTAGTTATAGATTATATAGAAAACTACAAATTAGAAGAGAAAACTATGCAAAGCCAATCATTGTGTAGAAATATGGTATATTTTCACATAAAACTAATGCCTAGAGAATTATCTTTCTTCTGATAAAATCGTACATGAGGCAACTAACACCGAAAAAAATTGTAGATATCCATTAACTGCTATAGACTATCAGATATTTGGAAAACCACGTTTTGATTAACTCAATTTAGAAACCTAACAACTGTACCCTCTTTTATCACAGTCTTAAGCGAAATGAGAAACTTATCATGGTATTTTTAATTTCAGTAGGAACTGATATCCTCAAAATGAGATGGCATAATAAAACACCCATTTTTAAACTGAACTGAAATAAACTGATTTTTAGGTAAAAGAAACACAGCAATAACTGATCCTCTGATGTTTTGTGGTGGTGACACTTGATGTTTTTTAATTTTACCGAATTTTCATGTTCTCAATTTTCAAGTCTAAACTTTTTGCACGATGAATTTGTAACGTAATGAGTGTGTGGACGCGAATTTAGTATTATTTTTGTTTCAAAACGTGCTATGGTATAATATTAATAATAATAACAACAAAACCGTGTATGATAAAACGTCTAGTGTCTAGTGTTTAGGAGCACCGTGTAGATTACCGTAGCTTTGCAGTCATTCCGTAGCCGAATTCTTGGATCGGTGAGCCTTTAGATTTATAAATATTTTAAAGAATAACCTACCTTGGTAATAAAATCCTTTGAAGAAATATAACATCATACTACTTATTTGCCAAGGAACAGAAAAAAAAACTTTTTGCATGGCTTCTATATTCAAAAAACGTTATAAACATCTTATAAAGTTACATAAAAATAACTACTTAATTAATAATTTGGTAGTTACAACAATAACTTATTAAATTCAGAGATAATGTACAAAAGTTATAAAAATAAATAACTTTCAATATTACCGAATAAATAATGGTATCAGTATATCTATAATTACATATCACAATAAGTACAGGTAGAGTTTAGTTGGGCCGCAAACGGTCGAAAGGTTACGCAGATATGCGATGGGACAGTCTTTATTCTCGACAACCGCGTCGCAAGCAAGAAGCAATCGGGTTAATGGGTTGTGAAAATGTTAGGTGTAAAATTAACGATGACAACACTAGATGGGGCAGTAAACGCATATATTTCTTTATCAATTTAAAGGTTCGACACTAGCGATATCAATATTGAAATTCCTCGTAATGCAATTCCATTTTGCAAAAATGAAATTACAAAATGCGTTAATTAGTTATTTTTAAATATGTGAAAGCATAGTGGTGTCATCATTTAAGCGGTAGAGGTACGATGACATTGTGCTAGTGGCGCCACCTCTTAGGCAATACGAGGATTGCGTCAAACTTTTCCAGCAACAGGTCTGGAGTAAACTGCGTATTCTATAAAGAGGAGCCTTCTGAATTCTTAGGCACTTGGAGCGGATCGTTTTGTGTGGAGAAAGCGGCGAAACTGAATCCGTCCGTTCGAGACCCAACTGGCGGTGCACGTTATAAGCACTCAGACAACACCGATACACATATTCACACACAGACAGCGAACATGGACAATGCCCTATCTTTATTTTGAAACGTTGTCGATCGTAAAAATGCGACCCATTTTCAATAAAAATTAAATACTGTTCGCGAACGAAAACTACAAACGCTGGTCTTTAACATGGGGTGCCCCTAAAAGTCCAGAGTAAGAAATAAATAAAAAATATATATACAATATTTTTTGCCAATTGTGATTTTGTAAGTGTTTTACCTTCGTGTATTCCATAGCAAAAAAACCTAACAAATAAAAGATGATACACCATAAAGATGTTAAACTCTCACTTTTAATATCATTATTTGGATAAACCTGAGGTTTATGGAAACAAAAATAGATACTAAAGTTTGAGGGGGAATTTAAAAAAAAACACCTGGTTATATGCATCTTTATTAAAAAAACAAAGTTTAATTTTAAATGGACCTTTGGCATTATCAATGTAGACATTTGTAAAAAATTCCGTTTGGCAATTTTTGGCAATCCCGAATCATAAAAACTAATTTTCGCCTGGATTTTCTGGGACACCCCGTACCTAGCTTTGCCTTTTCGTGGCCACCCCGTAGCGTTACTCCCTGGACATGAAGTAAAGCTGCCAGAAGTTCAAGGCCTGCGTGGAGCGGCCGACTAATTTCTTATAAACTAAACAACAAGCGACACAGAATAAGCCCCACATCAATTTAAATACGTCCAGGTAGGAGAAGTGCGACTGTAATCAAATGTCCTGCAGCGGTGACTTTTCATGGCCGAGTCGACATAGTTGAGGGTGAGGCTGCCGACGAGTGCCACCAGGGTACGGTCCAGCCACGTCACCGGGTTCGGGTAGAGGAGGCCGCCCTCGTAGAAGCCGAGGTGGCCACCGTGCGCTATCTCTATGTAGACGGTGTTGGGCTTCTCCTCTGCAACAAAACAGCAACGATGTACATTGATGTATATTCGTAGGACGTACACTAATGTACGTCCCTATGATGTACAAGCCCAGGCTGATACTAGTTCGGCCACCAAACATTTTCAACTACATCTTATCAAATTATGGAGTCTCAAACAATTAGGAAAAATATCGATAAAACCGCCTTAACTTTATTAAAATATACTTTCATCTTACAGAAACTGAAAACTCTCTTCAGTATACATATTGCATTGAAAAAGAGATATATAATAAAAAAATGCGATACAGTAGTGAGGAGTTGTAATAATTCGACCACTAAAAGTGGCAGAAAGGGAACGCGCCATAGAGGTTTAGGGCGGCATCATAAGTTTAATATACGAAAGTAACTAGTATCCTATCACACGTTTGCCATGTTTTATTATGAAATTATATCACATTACTCAACGTATTATCATTGATGCCCATTCAAAGGATATTTCGACATGTGGAATATTTTTTTTCTCGCTCAAATTAAAAGGTTTAATAAAGTTAAAGCATTTCTATAGAATTTTCCGCAATTAATTCAGATTTCAGAATTTGATATCGTCTAGATGAAAATGTTAAGCGGTTGAGACTATTATGAGCCTGGGCTTGTACATTTAACGTTCATGTGGTGTGCGTTCAATGAATTTTACCTCAAAGTAAGCTTTGCCCATTCAAATGTATCGTAGAGAAAAAAAGTATGTCAAAGAATTGGTCCTGCATCTCATGAATTTTTAGAACTATCAAGTTCTGAAGTTTTTATTTTTAAAGAAAACTGCATTACTGTTTCTGAACCTTTTGGATAATGACGAAATTGCTACAGAATTTACTTGCAGCAAGATAGTCCAATCAATAGGTATAAACGGTTCCCAACATTTTTAACAGGAAACAAAAAATATGGTCGTATAGGAAAAAAAATTGTAAGAACGATAGCGTTTTTGTCCTTGGCGTTTTAACGGCGAACTTAAAAACGAAAAAAACGTTTTTTCGTAAATAGAAAAAAAAACAAAAGTTCGTAGAGAAGGAACTTAAATTAGAAAGTTGTAGGTAATAAAAAGAATCTTTCGATTCATATTTTTATTAGCTAATATCGAGTGCTGCATTACTTTTCGAGATATGTCGAAAAAACTGTCAAAAATCGTCAATTTTTGTTTTGCTCTATATTTTGCAAATTAACGTTTTGAAATTTGCTACTTGCTGTAACCCTAGCCCACGGCAAGTCAAAAAAGTGCGTTTTTCAAAATTGAAAAATATTGAAAATTATTTGATATATGGATTTTTCGAAAAAAAAGATGATCTCGATTGAAATGATTTTATTTACGACACAAATGGTAACGACTGTGCCATTATTACAAAAATCCACACAAAACAAATAATATGTAAATACACTACGAACTCTAAAATACACTCGAACCCCTCTTAAGTCGCCAAATCCGTGCATCATTACCTCGCTTAAGTCGCGAAATTTTGCCTCTCTTAAGTCGCGATCATAACTTCAACTTTTCTGTGTTTTAACTGCAAAAGAAATATTTAGAGATATACCACAGCACTTGTTATAACGAAAAATGAGCCAACTGAACGAAAAATCAATGTAAGTATACCCAGTCGTGCGTCACAAAGTTCAATTTTTCCACTTGAATGAATATTTTAAATATGAAATATTTTTAAAAGACGCCTAACCTATTTTAAATCAATAAATGCATTACACAATCATTTTTTTCAATAAAAATTGTACATATTCATGCGAGAATCCAATTTCCAAACGTAGTTCTAAAACTTTTACAGGCGGCGACTTAACCGGGACTGTTTCGCGACCTAATAGGGAAACGTGGTGAAATAACAGAGGATGTGAATTAAGCGAAGGTGAAATAAGAGGGGTACGAGTGTAAATACGTACACGGTGCAAAATACGTGTGTATGTACACACGTTTATTAGTTAATATAGAGACTTAGAGACTTCCAGTTGGGCTTAAAATTGTCTAAATTTTAATACGAAAAAATTTTTATTAATGGGAATATACCGAAAATGCACAGGAACGGAGTTATATGCGAAAATATGAAAATTTTCGCGTAAATTGTTTATTTAAACAATGTTCCACACGGATGCTGCTCTGCGGACCCCGCTCATTGTATTCTACGGGAAAAAATACACTGGTATCCGTAAAAACCTGCCCTGCATGTCGCAAGAATAGTTTTTGATGATTTTAGCTCCTGCCTACTGGACTGTTAGTGCTGTCTATGTCGTCCCTCACCTCAACGGAGCCGCAGCCCGGCACGAGTGCTTGGCCGGAGCGGCAATAGCACCGGAGTTGGGGAGGCCTGGGTTAATTCGATTAAAACACAATTCGTCGGGTACTTACTCGCCAAGTTCTTTATGGGCTCCAGCAGCGGCTCGGGGACGATGGGGTCGTCCTTCGCGTTGATGAACACCATGGGCAGCTCGATGTTCTCCAGGTAGTTGATGCTCGAGCTCCACTTGTACAGCTCGGATATGGAGTTGAAGTCGTGCACGCGCCTTGTGTAGGCCTCGTCGAGCTCGGGCAGCGTGGCCGCCGATATGATCTCGTGCTCGTTGAGGTTGTACTGCCTCCGCATCTCCTCGGACAGCAGCACCTTGCGGTGCTTGAGGATGATGTTCTTCAGGTTCTCCGTCATCACGTACAGGTAGAACCTGCGGAAGTTCTGCCAGTTGAGCAGCATTTTGGTCCCTCTGGAAAGTGGGATTCAATGAGCACGAGGATATCGAGTGAGTCTCGCAAAAAAATACTGGAAGAGCGCCCTAATATCTTGTACATTTTATAAACAATAATTATTATAAACGAATAAAACAATTACACCGGGCGACAATGACAGATTTCGTATCATGACTTCATACCGTCTGCCCTTTTAAGTGCATTAAATAGAGGTTATTATCGATTAGAAGCGTTACATATCTCGCGGTGAGAGGTAATATGTACGTAGTGCGCAGTATCGTTATTCGCAATCGCAAATTGCTTTAAAAACATGTTTTAACTAACTTTAAACCGTCTGCCGTTTGTTCCATATGAAAATACATGCAAAAACATTCCAGCGCTAGCTTATCGGCAGACAGTTTCCAGTGAAAATCTCTTTCAAGAACGTAAATTGAAATCGTTCGAAAAATTGTGCATCTTATAACGTGAGTAAACCGTCTGCCGATTACATGAGGATGTTTCGTTAATCGAAAAAGTCGCGAAAATTGCGAGGCAGACAAATCGGCGAATGAAAACCATTCGATCTATCAAATCGAAATCGATCCAAATTTAATAATTGCAATATTACTTTAACTAACTTAAAATTTGTATTTTTATAAACTACATATTATCAGTTAAAACAAAAAAATAGGCAGACGGTTTGAGGTGATATGAATAATTACTTTATATAGGTAATCAAATCCGATAATATTTTATTGAATGTTTTTATAACATCATTCCGTTTGCCATTTTGTTATTATGAATTAAAGTTCATAATAAGATTATTTACAGAAACACAGATGATTCCACTTGTTATTTAAAATTATTTGTCAATTTTTTAAATAAAGCATTTTTTAAATGTAAGTATATTTTAATAGGAGTAACAGTCTGCCGTTTATTTCTGAGAATTGTTATGTCATAAGTACATTTGCACAAAAGCAAGATAAATTCAGTTGTTATTAACAACAATTTCCTAAGAAATAAAGAATCCATTACATTTTCACCATTATAGCAATACCTTTATATTTAAAGCTTATAATTTAGAAAAAACTTGAATTAAAAATATTACATTTTTAATTCTGTCTGTAAACTTTTATTTAATGCTTCAATTTATTAATTTTCAAGTTGGTAAATATTAAAAATTGTAACTTTATTGCATATTTTATTCTTATAGCGATTTATAACATTAAATTTTTTATTCATTTCCTTTTATTTTTGGTTTACTTTTAACACTTATAATGTTCCTCTACATTTCTCTTTAAATATTACAACCTCCAAGATGAGAACATACTGTTCAAAGTTCCCGAAAAGAACACTTTCAAACGTTTGGCCGCTGAGAAAAAAGTTCTGAAGGCAACGTGATAAGTTTGTGCGTTTTTATATTTACGAAAGAAAAAAATGTGTTAAAATGAGGTATACTGTATATGGTAAACATCCTTTCAGCGAACAAAACACTTAAAAATACATTAAAAAAATTGACGCAGGACGTAGTTATTTTATCGTTCCAATTCCACAAATGGTATTCATCAAAACTTATGTGCATATCCGCAATAATCTACATTAAATAATAAGTTTAATGAAAAAAATAGCCAAAAACTTTCCAAACCACCACTTATAAAGGAAAATAACAGTGAGTTCCCGCGGCAAACATTAGGATTAGGCAAAATTTAGCTATTTAAGTAGATAATTGAACTTTTTTCATGTAATCGTTGCTAACAACTGGATTTATCTGCTTCAGTACAAACGTACTTTTTATGACATAACAATTACAGGAATATATATATACAGATATATAGAAAATATACATAAAAAAATCCGCTATTTGAAAATTTGCAAAAAAATATTAATAACAAGTGGAATTGTCTGTCCTTCAATAAATAAACTAATTTAGATCTTTACGCTATACATTCCAAAATGGCAGACGAAATATTGTTATTAAAAAGTTTCATGCTCTTTATCGAAACAATTTCGTCTGCCTATAAAATATATCTACTATGTCTGCTAATATTTTTTTCACTTCTTATGTGCATTGCAATGTGCAATCAATAAATTTTGATCGATTTCGATTTGACAGATCGAATGGTTTCCATTCGCCGATTTGTCTGCCTCGCAATTCTCGCGACTTTTTCGATTAACAAAACATCCTCATGTTATCGGCAGACGGTTTACTCACACACACACACACGCTATAAAATGCACAAATTTTCGAACGATTTCAATTTATGCTCTTGAAAGAGATTTTCACTGGAAACCGTTCGCCGATAAGCTAGCGCTGGATTATTTTTGCATGTATTTTCATGTGGAACAAAATGGCAGACGGTTTAAAGTTAGTTAAAAAATGTTTTTTAAAGCGATATGATAACGATACTGCGCACTACGTATCACCTCTCACCGTGGGATACCTAACGCTTCTAATCAAGCACAACTCTAGTTAATGCACTGAAAAGGGCAGACGGTGTATGAAGTCGGCGATACGAAATCTGTCATTGTCGCTCGGTCTAAATGTGCTTAATAAAAAAACATTATTCATACATTATTGTGGTGAAATGTCAACAGCATGAGTCACCGCCTGGTCAGCCTAACAAA
>JAPWTK010001562.1:0-22263 GCA_029963805.1 Aromia moschata
TTACATATATATTTTTCGGAAATTCAAGTATATTCTATTCTTTACCTCATCTTCATTTTTATGTTTTCGAATTAAATGCCTTAGAAATTTTTTGTTGCTATGTCTTCAGAACAAAATTTACAGTACTCATTGTTATTTCCTTCATTCTAAAAATTTCAAGAAGATACATACATACATAAACAATAATTATTAATGCAGACGATGATTCGGTGCGCCACGTATTATAAATGAAAAACTTATACAGAACATTGCTATATGCCTATTTATTATTAAGTTGTAGAACTCTTCAATTGACTTTAATTTTTTTTATACAAATTTCATAAACATGTGCTATTTAAACGAACAATAATAATCATTCAACTGTAAACACTATCAGTCACATCGAAAATTTTATTCGAGACATGTAAATTTTGACACTTTGTATAGGAACTAAACAAGAAACAAATGTCTTTAATATCGTCAAAATGACAACTTTGACTTAAAAGTCAAATTTGTTTGTCTTATTTTGAATAATCTAGTTACAATATTTGCACTTTGTTACAGGACACCCTGTATATAATGAATACATTATTACAACATTATTTTTATCATTTTAATTAGATATTATAACAGGGGAATAAAAAAAAATTTTTTTTGGTGCCTGGGATTTTAGACCTGATTTTAACTATATTTGGGAAGCTAAATCTATAGGTGCAATCCGTTTTCTCTATCAGCTCTACTTTTAGATACATAAATTTATCTACATATCTGGTTTCTATGCAGTTTATTGGTTTCTGAGAGTTCTAAAATTATTTTATAATCTATAATGTAGGTGCAATTGTTTTATTGTCAGTCTGTAAATAGAGTAAATTCCAGGTAAATCTATAAATAGTGCAAAACATTGCCTCCCAGGTACCTAGAACGGACCCCTTTATACCCCTAACTCCAGGTAAGTCTCGTCAGTTTGTGCCTTCTTGCTAAAGAGAGTAGATCGAATTCGGCGTGTTATTTTCTGTTAAGAAAGAGTGTTGTGTTATTGAACAGAATTAAAATGAGTTCAGCGTCCAGTTCAAGAAGAAGTTGTGTCAATCAACCTGATGTGTTTTGTTATATATGCGGAGAATACATGTTCCAACAAAACAGACGAGCTATTACTGACTTTGTGAAGCAAGCATATTTGGCATACTTTGGAGTTAAGCTTGGTGATCAGGACAAAACGTGGGCCCCGCATCTTGTATGTAAAACTTGCATAATAGCGATTACGGCAGTGGACTACCGGCAAAAGAAAATGTTTGAAATTCGGCGTACCAATGGTTTGGAGAAGAACAAAAACCACTTCGATGATTGCTATTTCTGTTTAGCAAATATTAATGGAATCAATCGAAATAACCGCCATAAATGGACCTATCCCAATTTAGACACGGCAATACGCCCTATCCCGCACTCAGATGAAATACCGATTCCAACATTTCATGAGCTACCAGATATCTCTGATAACGAACATTGTCCCTCTGATCGCTCTTCCGATGCTAATGAAACTAACAGTGACTATGAGGGGACGTCTTCAGTTCCTCAACGCTTCAATCAAAACGAATTAAATGATCTCACCAGGGATCTCAATTTATCGAAAAAAGCTGCTGAAGTACTGGCTTCTAGGTTAAACGACAAAAATTTACTGGAACAAGGAACCAAAATTACCTTTTACCGTACAAGAGAAAAAATCTGCTACCATTCTTTCTCAAGAAGACAATCTTGTATTTTGTCACGAAATTAAGGGACTCATGAAAGAAATGGGACTTTCTGAATATATTCCAGATGATTGGCGCCTATTTATTGACAGTTCAAAGCGAAGTTTAAAATGTGTCCTTCTACATAATGGGAATAAATATGGTTCAATACCGTTAGCTCACTCAACGAAACTGAAAGAAGAATATAACACAATAGCTTTAGTCTTGCAGAAGATAAAGTATCACGAACATCAATGGTTGATATGTAGACTTAAAAATGGTGAACTTTCTTCTTGGGCAGCAAAGTGGTTACACAAAATATCCGTGTTTCTTGTGCCTTTGGGATAGTAGGGACAAAACACACCACTGGGTTAGAAAAGATTGGCCTCTGAGAGAAAACATGGACGTTGGGGAAAAGAATGTCATTAACGACGCTTTGGTTGAAGAGAAAAAATCATTCTTCCTCCGTTACACATAAAGTTGGGCTTAATGAAGCAATTTGTAAAAGCTCTTGATAAGGATGGGCCTTGTTTTGAATATATAGGAGTAAAAATGCCTCAGTTGAGCACAGAAAAACTCAAAGCAGGGATATTTGACGGCCCACAAATAAGACAATTAATTAAAGATCCTGCCTTCATAAATTCAATGAATGAAGTTGAACGAGAAGCTTGGACATCATTTGTTGCAGTTGTAGAAAATTTTCTAGGCAAACATAAAGCTGAAAACTATGTTGAAATTGTTAACAAGATGCTGAACAGCTTTAAATCATTAGGGTGCAATATGAGTATAAAAGTACACTATCTAGACAGCCACTTGGACCGGTTTCAGAAAATTTAGGAGACATGAGTGAGGAACAAGGTGAAAGATTTCACCAAGATATTAAAATTATGGAGGACCGCTACCAAAGGAAGATGGGACATCCACATGATGGCAGATTACTGCTGGAGTTTAAAGAGGGACTGTTTGAAAAACATTCAAGAATGTCGCGGAAAAGAAGTTTTAGAAGTGTCGAGTGACTATATTTGATTTCTTTAATGTTTTTTTTTGTTTGTAAGTTTGACTTAAGATTGTATTTGGTATAAATAAAGTAAAAATTCCGAATCTACTTTTGTTTATTACAATTTGAGATTTGAGTTAAAATCATAGAACTCATATTTCTCTAAAATTGTATATCTTAAAAACTGGAGCTGATAGGGAAAAATGAATACGATATTTGAATTCAGGACATCAAACTGATATAGAATCAGTTCAAAAACCCTCAGCACCAAAACAGCTGTTCCCCAGTGTAATAATTAAAAATCAAGGGAAAGTAACCATCACAAAATAACGGCTTCAACCATTCAGTTTTTTTAATAATACAGATGTTATGTTCTGAATTAGTCGTATATAGATATTTTTGCGTCTTGAATTTGGCTAACCATTATTTACGAATTCGCAGTTTCATATCTGCACAGGTATGAAGTTATAGACACAGCATAACTTTATGCTGTGGTTATACATTTCATTTTGTTACGATTAGTTTTTAAAACCTTGAATGTCTCAATATATTTATAATTGTGCTGACTCTCACATTTTAGGCGACAAAAGAATAAGAATTAATTCATCCGCATTGGGCCAATAATCAGTCCAGAGCCGGGGAATTAGGCCAACTAAACAAGTTTGGTGTAGCTAGTCGAATTCAAAAAAATTTTTTTACATCATGTTCTATGAACCACTAAGGTCATCAAGGAAGTCAAAATTAAATGGTGCAAGTGGCGCCCTTTATGAAATAAGTTTAAATGGGTTAAATATTCAGATTTGCTATAACAAAGAACCCCAGATAAATTTCCAAAAAATGACTATTTATTACGAAATTTATGACCAAAAACTAAAAAAATCAAATGAACTTTATCATCCTGTATCTTGGTTGTCGATGACTTTTGGACTATTTTTTTGTAAAGAATCTATTATTAATTTATGTATTATTACTTATAAGACAAACTGTATTATTTTACCATTGTTTTCTGAAGTAACGCTTCATTTTTATATTAAATACATTTTGGTACAATTAACAATGAAAAATATTTTTCTGTTTAAAAAATATTTTTATTTGTTTGTATTATTTAAAGCAAAGTTTAATTATTGAACCCAATCATTAATATAATACATCTAGTGATAAATAAATAATTCTTGAACAAGAAATTATTTTTACTTCAGATAATATCGGTTTTTTCCGTAGTTTGAAGAACGTAAAACTGACTTTCTCCATTAGAAGTAGAGGAATAGTAAAAACTGAATTTTTCCATAAAAGTAGAGGAAGTCAATACCTCCACCTGTTTTCATAAAATTAAATAGTTAAAATGTAACATCCACTTTTTATAGAAACCGCTTGATGTGTTGCCAAACTTCATAGTAATAAATACACGCGAACATATGCGATTAAACCTGGAAGTCAGTTCGTTCTGCCCGTCACACGTCTATTTGCGACACTAGCGCCAGAGATCTACACTGGAACTAAAAGAAAGTTTTGCGCATGTATTGGGTGCAAAGTGACTTCCTACATGATTTTTCAGAATTGAACTGTTCATGCCATCTACATCATATTTCTGTAAAAAATTGTGCATTTCGTTGTCACTTCCGAAAAAGTGGAAGTGACAACGTTATATATGAAGTGACAAGGTACACTGAGTATCTGATTTGGAAGTGGCAACGTATCTTGCATGGTATATATATATATATATATATATATATAAGTATAAATAATTTGTTAATTATTATTCCACTTAATTATTTGTTAATTCAAATCCTCCCATTTCGTAAGAGTATTAACATGTATTCTCTGAGAACTGTTAGTATTTCTGTTAATATCTAAATATCAAATAATTCAAAAACTAGAGCAAAGCATACACAAATATCATACTCGTATATCAATTGTTGTAACTTTTTACATCTCTATATTAAAACATCTTAAAAAATATACATATATCTTGTTGTTATTATATATACATATATGTTATGTTAAAAATTAAGTCTCAATTTTAGGTTTCACAAGTTAAGTGGGCAATATAAGGGTTCAGAAATATATTATCTTTGGTAGTATTTTATTTTTTATAACCAGTTTTTACAAACTCTACATTAACGGTTACTTTAATACTGTGTATACTTTCTATTTTGTATGATACTATATAAAATAAAAATGAGATTTTATAAATTATGAATATATACATACTAACTTCTATCGATGGATCTAAATAACGTTACCATAATACAATTTTATCTCATTTACAACTACCACCTCACACATTTGATATTTATTTTACAGATACTCTTCGAATGTTAATAGCTTTACTTTCAACATAATTACTTTTCTATTAATAATATCTTTAATAATGGTTTCAGTGATTTTTTTAAAAATCCTTCGATGCAATAAATAATGTGTTAAAAAACTTTTAAAAACCTCATTCGGTCAAAACAAAACCGTATGGCTAGTTAAAGTATGTACATATTTACAATTACATATGTGTATGTATGTATTGGTGACGTATGACGGCTTACACGCCTATTTTAAAATATCACTTTCTTATTGCCTTATCGTCGACTAATATTAAAGCTCTAAATGAGTAAGCTATTGTCTTGGTCAAGTTATATTGGAACTTAGAACTACTATAAGAAAATTATCCAACTGGATATCTAGAAAAGCATATTGCAGAAATAAGCAGTATGCATCATACCTGACTCTTCGTTATAAATCAAATAGAATTAGTCATTTGGAGTTAAGTGACATAACAATTTCAGTTTTTTTTGTTAAAAAAAAATCTTAGTTTCTATTCGATTTTATTCGTTTGATTTAGAATGAAGGTAAAAAATGTATTGGAACATAATCATTGCGTATTACAAGGTTTTTATTCCTTGTACCTATTGCAAAAAACGAAAATACAATAGTAAAATAACAAAAATTGATGATATATGTTATGAAGAAATTAAAATCCCATTCCCATTCTTCCATTCATATTCCTTCTAATTCCTATGTACACCATAAATGTTTTAGTTTCAATTTCCAATTACTTTCAAAATCATCTAATATCTAATCATCAATCACTAAAACTGGCATACGCCAAAGCAACAACACAGGCAACTCGCGTAGCAATGTGAAAGGGGTCGCCTCAATTCGTATTATTTCAATAGCCCGTGATATCTGGTGCTGTTGTACAACCTCCGCTATATGTATTAGGTTGAACAGCGTGATATAATTACATAATAAATAAAGTTGGCATACGACGCCACAACACATAGACAACTCGAGCAGCATGTGATTGCAGTGGTCCTGTGACGGCTATACGCAATACGTTGAGTAGAATGATATAATTTCATAATAAAATGTCACACCTCTATGGTATGACTCGTTTCTGCCAAGCTTATCAACAACTGATGATTAGATTAGATAAAATTTCAAAACGGTACGGAATCAAAAAAAAAATATATTTCCCAACCGTGGTATTAGATACTAAATCATGCCCAAACTGTACTTCACTAAGAACTTATTGGAGTCTAACGAATCTTGAACATTGAAACAAAAATAATTTTGGCAACAACATACCTATTGATACAAGGTATGGCATTGTAACACCCTCTATAAAATAATATTTTTCTTTGACTTAGATCTGAGATCAAGCTGTTTCCAAAACAAAAATTTGTAAAGCAAAGATTATATGAGGTGTGGCTATTAAATAACCGAACTGATGCAGATACCCAGCGCGCTGCGAGCGTAGTAGACAAGTTGATGATATTTTCCCCACCCTGAGCTCGCCGGACAAGCCAGTGGGTCGCTCAGTTTGACTGTAGCAGTCGTTTGAATTAGTCTACGCACCAGTGACGCGTCGATAAAATGTTAAGTGTTCAGATGGAGCAACGAGTTAATCTCAAGTTATTAAACCGGGGAAAACTTTTACAGAAGCTTATGCGATGTTAAAAGAAGTGTACGGGAATGAGTGTTTATCAATAACAGGAATCGAGAAAGAATGTGTTTGCCAAATTTTGCATGAATCGTTCAACATACGCAAAGTTTGCGCAAAAATGGTGCGTGTCACTCCCGAGCAAAGAATGAACATTTGCGCTGACATTCTAAATAACACTGACACTGATCCAGGCTTGTTAGACACGGTGACACTGAAGGGGACAAGATTCGAAAGTGTGGAAGCGGTTAAAGCAAAAGGCGAAGGAGGTTCTGAACCAGCTGACTTCAGCACTGCTTTCAACAATGGAAAAATCGTATGGAGTGGTGTAGAGATCGCCAAAGGAAGTACATTGAAGGCGAAAAAGTTGCAACTGTAATTGGTAACGAATAAAAAGTGTTATGGCAGCAGTTCGGTTATTTAATAGCCACTCCTCGTACTATAAAAAATAAGTTATTGCGGCTAAAAATAATAAATATATATTGTACTGTCTTCAAACACAATATGAAAACAACTCTTAAAAATGACCTCTTAAGTTCTTCATTAATATTCCACCTTTAAAAATACAATGTTCCACAATTACAGTACAAAGAATAGTCTGAGGAGAATAAAAAGCATACAGTTTTGAAATTAATCACATTTAAAAGCTTGCATGATATCTAAAATGTGTTAATGTTTGGTAACAAGTAATTACTTTTTACTCTAACGTATCTAGTTAGAATAGTTGAACAAAAACTAAGAATAAACTATAAAAAAAATATTTCTGGTTCATCAGGTACAGTCAAAAATATATATACATAAACAGTAAGACAACAATTCTGTGGATTCAAAACGTAGAATCGAGAATTGAAAACATGTTAATAACAATAATAATACCTTATAGTTAGACTAGATTCGTGTGCGTTGGTGAAAAAAATAATTAAAAAATAAATTACTAAAAGCTATGTTCACTGCTTGATGCATTCTTTGGAATTGTGTGCAGCCTGTCTCCTGAGATCCGACCCTATGCAGGCGGTCAGAATAGTGCCTACGACCAGCATCACGCACATGGCGATGTTAGCCAGGCGTCCCCCACGTCGTAGAAGATGGCGGAGTAGATGTTGGTGAAGGTAATCCCGAAGACCTGCGAGGCTGCGTTCAGGAGACCTGCAGACGTACCCTCCGGCTCTGGATACGTCAGTTCTGCGGCGAGTTCGAATCCAACTGGCAGCAGACCAGTCATGAAGAACCTGGAGGACAATAAATGTTTAGTATTTCGAATCTCAGTTTAAAATATTTTATTTTCTCAGGATGTTTGTTGCTATGCTGCTCTACAATGGCACAGCGCCCTGCATTCTCGATATCACAGCCCCACGAAAATAAAAAAAATGGAACTGCTATCGAAACAACTGTATCCCTATGTAATTTCGACGCTGAATCCGAATCCGAAGTCAAAAAAATCGGACACCCCCAAAATCAACCCCTAACGCTAAAAAACACTCCCTAAACAGGGTAAAAATGAAAACGCTTCACGAATAGTTTTAAATCTAAAAAAACAGTACATGAAAGCGCTTGATAATTAAGGTGAATGCTTCTAATACCCGAAGCTAAAATTTCCTGAAATTTCTGAAGCAAAATAAATGCGGGGGCATCGTAAGCTTTTTTTTGGAATTACTGCTGTTTCCTTTGTATGAGGGTTTGTTTCACCCACTCATGGGAATGATTTTCAATGGAAAGTAGTGTTAACTGTGTATTTCTGTGTTATATACTTGAATAGAATATTCAAGTATTTTAATTAAATATTTAATTAGAATTAGAATTATTGAGATTGAAGACTATTCGTGAAGCGTTAAGTCATTTACCCTGTTCAGGGAGAGTTTTTTAGCTCTAGAGGTTAATTTTGGGGGTGTACGATTTTTTGACATTCTATGTCTTGATTATGGGATTGCCTCTGGAAAATATTGCGATCTGCGTCATGGTTTTGCGTCACGTCACGCTTGGTAAAGATGGTTGCCTAACCTGAAGTGGCAAAATCTGGGGTAGGGAAAAACTCTATCGAGCATCATGTATGTGACGCATGCGTCATGGGTCTTGATGGTTTGCCTCTTGGGTCCCCTTTCTGGTCCTCTTTCATAATAAAGACATATAATGTTCCATGGCCTCACGTGCGTAGCTTCGTGAGTTTTGACTTCGGATTCGGATTCAGCATCGAAAATTACATAGGGATACAGTTGTCTCGATAACAGATCAAATTTTTTTTGGGGGTTCTGTAATTCGTGCATTCAAGAAAAAAATAATAATGGTAATAACGAAGCTAAAAATGATAACGGTGATGATGAAAGTAGCGGATAACTTAACTGTTACTGTATTGCATATTGTTAACTATGAAATAATTTACAGATTATACTCAATTACTAAGGTCCGGAAAGTGTGCAACAACGCAGGGTCAACACTATACAACCCTATGATAATTAATTAGTAATGAACTGTGTCTGGTGACACGCGCTGGGAGAAATTTATCCATATAGCGTAGCGAGGGTTCCTTTGTTCAATTAGTATTATCCCGACGCGCGACGGACGAACGATAGAACGCCGAGTCTAAAATAATTTTATGTGTCGTGAGTGTATATACGTAACTAATGAACGTGTGTACATACGTATTTTGCACCGTGTATGTATTTGTTTTAGAGTTCGTGTTTTTTACGTAAAATTACGTTAATATGTAAACATATTTACATAAAGAGCCATCAAAAAATACGTCATCAAATCTGGCTGTGAACGAGGAGAGATGAAAATAGCAGTTATGTCGAAGCTTAAAGCAAAACCCCGTTGTTGACTTGACAATTAAATAAGGTTATAAATTTAAGATGGAATAGAAATATGTCTTTTTTGCTCGGCCAACTTTGATGAGATTTTTTTTGGATTGGTTACAGTCGTTACCAATTGTGAATAGACTGAAATATATTATTGAAAATTACGAGGATTTTACAATAGACGGATCACATGTTTTATGTATTCCTTGTAATCGTCGATATATGTATGTTCGTAGACGCCGAGAGGGAAAAGACATTTAGGATTCGTATATCCATCAACAAAATATTACTGGCACTGTTAGAAAAGAGGAATTTTGATTTGATTTGTGCATAACATTGTGGAACGCGGTCGACAATATTCACTTTAGACGTTTTTTTGCCAGATATGTATCCTTTTTCCATCGTCTAGTAGTCATACAAATCGTAAAACATATTTACAGAAAACATATCAACGTGTCAGGGGAAGTATCGAAGAAGACATACGCAATAGATCTTATTAATTAATAAGTTAATGTTATAAGTTAATTTTCTGATACGAATTTTAGGTGTTTTCAGATATTTCGCTCCCGATATTGATGGGTAGTAAACGAGTTTTGCAAACAAAGGCTAAAAGTATAGAAATAGTAGTAACACGTGCATTGTCCTCTGTAAATGTAAAAAATAGTAATGCACTGATGTTAGTGACAACAAACAACTGTTAATGATACAAACAACTGTGCGAAATTCAATGTATGTACATTATTAGAACATTTTCACTCCTGTCTTTCTGGTCTCTTCCGTCAATGACATGACGGATTACGAGTCCGACCCTGCGTTGTAACACACTTTCCGTACCCTATTAACTGCCTTTCAAACTCAACATTGTAAGGGTTCAAATCCTAGAAAATCTTTCTTAATATTTATTTGTACAAATATTTATTTGTACAAAAGGCAAGGTTTCATTAAAACTTTATTTATAAAAACAATTTAAACAACAAAGATGGTACAGTGCATACAGTAGTCACTCTTTTTTGTCAAATTTTAATTAAAAATACCTTAGCTTTTCTTCTTTTATAATGCTGAGGAAAATAAATTTAAAAAACTTAACTAAACCACGTTCATGTTGATTATTTATTTTATTGCACTGAAAAACCCCTAACTCATCACACTTATGAAGAAGAAATAAAAAAATAAATTGCACATGTACTTGGAGGTAATTCACATATATCGCCTACTTCCAAGAAGTAAACGATATCTTATCGGTTTAACAAAAATGCTTCTTGAAATTTTCGTCGTTACATACTTTTGAAATAGGTACACTTTATCATGAGATTAATATATCTACTACATGTGCATGTATTTAAAAAATGCGAGAAAACAGCTTTCTCACCATGTAAACACTGCCAAATCATTAATTAAACGCATGTACAATCTCATGAAGTAAGAGGCAACGATATAGATTATTTGTGAGCTCTAAAAGGGATTCTATTGAAAACATATATGGATCACATATCTACATAACATGGATGTAGCTATACTTAAAATTGTTGGAGGTAACAACATTCAGACATAATTTAATAGAAAAGTATTACATTTTAAAAGGAGCAATTACCAACGAAATTAGTTACAAATAGAAGACAAATAAGACAAATTCGCGGCTTGTGTGACTGAAACAAAGTTAAATCTCTGTTTAAATGGCCAGCACAAAATTGTACTTTAAAAAACCATCTCTTAGACATGACTTTATAAAAACAGATAAAACACAAGAAAAAATTAAATAACAGAATCTTCATTACTTGCAAAGTAATTTGTGAAAAAAAAAGATATTTTGAAAGACGAAAAACTCTTATTCATTCGTTGCATGAATATTCAAAGATGGACAAGTTATTGAATTGAAGAACTTTTAGGTTTTTTAGAAACAAAGAAAAATAAAATGAATATACTGGTTGTTTCGGTTTGATAAAGAAGTCATCCACTAAGAACTATTTCTTATAAAACTACTCTTCTATAACGTACCCAAATAAACAATGTATTCAATTCTTACATTGAAAATTATATGTCATAAACAAATTGTAAATAGAATATATTTAAAAGTCTTGTTTGCTTGTATCCCGAAATGGAGATTTTGTAGGAAACTGAATAATGATGAGTAACTTTGGACTACGGAATCCTTCACAGCGGTTGAAAATACTCCGAAAATGATTTGTCTGGAGTAAATTATACAAAAAATTGACTGGTATCTGGTCAATTTTGGCCCAAAATTAGAATTTTTTTGGTTAATGAAGGATCGGAAGTAAATTTGGACTAGGGGAATCCTTTTCGGCGGCTAAAAATACTCAGGAAACGATATATCTGGAGTAAACAGTACATAAAATAGACTTTGGTATTTTTTTTGAGCAATTTTGACCCAAAATTATGATTTTGTGAAACTGGTGGGTAATGGAACAAAACGGACATCGGATTCGTATTCGGCGCATCAAAGTACATAAGAATTGATATCTCAGACCTCGAGAAAAGTTTATTTTTTTGTGTGCCAGTGTAATTTATTTCTCTAAAAAAGACAAATATCAACGACACTCGCATCCTTGTGCATGCAGACGCCAACAAAACTGTCGTATATGTCACAGATGATAAAAACACATAAAAATCGCAATAAGTCTTGTATTTATAGACATTTCTTCATCTCGGATTATGACTTCATTTAGCACGATGGAGCCCCATTATGCAAAATAGATAGCTAATATTAGCTATCCATAAAATAAACGTGGATGAATCAGTCCCTATATCATTCTATTAATCTAGTTGACAGTTTTGACACACTCTATTGATCCATATTAATAAACAGCCTCGCATAAATATATCTAAGCAAGCATTTGTGTGCAATAAATAGTGATCCGGAGTGAGATTGACACTAACAAACTGGAAAGAGTCAGTATATCCCCACAAGACTTTCCACACAAAACCGTCCTATTTACGATAATTTCCTTAAAAAACTTTAATCGCCTAATAACTTCATAAATTACCCACGTTATCAAATTGCACTAACTAATCCAACCCTTAAGTGTTCCGGCTTACAGAGGATTACCGTGTAATCGGTAAAAGTCAAGAAATACTTTTATATAATTTGAGATAAACGAAGGCAATAAGTGTCTGTGATTGCATTTCGCTGAGGTGATTAAATTCCACATGATGTGCGTCACGCGAACATCAGATACGGGTAATCCGTTAAAAATAATTATCGGTCCCTAATCTTTTTATTAATCAAATTATCTATCATTGAAATACCGATTATTATTTTTAGAAATTTGGATGTTAACAGTTCGCAATTTTTATTTCGGTATTACCGCTGAACTAAGCGGATTATTAGAGGCTTATACAAAAAAAAATTGGATTAAAGGCGTCTTCAAAATCGAAAAATTTCAGGACAGGATCTCTGCTGAGAATTTCGAACGACACTAAACAAAAAAAAAATCGTTAATCCAAACCCATCCACTCAAGGATATGAATCAGATGATTGATGCGCCTTGAATGAGACCGCAAATGAATTTGTTTGAATTTTTCCTGTGAATTTTAAATAAATCTCTTTCAATCTAATATTAACTGTTCTTATCCTTCCATCACAGCGTGAGATTCTGTCTCAGATTTTGTAATGAGCCGTTCAAAAAGGCCGTCATCAAATCTATCGATGGACGAGAGAGATGGAAATAGCAGTTACGTCGAAGCTCGAAATCGAAACTTGTTGTTGTCTAATTTTTGAGAAATCGATGTCACAATTGTAAAATAAATAATGGCTGTCCATATGTGACCGCCTTAACAATTAAATAAGGTTATAAACTTAAGGTTAAGAACAGAAAAACGACTTTTTTGCTCGGACGACTAGGCATGTGCGAGATTTAGAATTTTCGAGACGAGACGAGACGAGATTCTCAGTTAGTCAAGATTTCTCGAGATCCCGAGATTTCTCGAGATCGCGAGATTTCTCGAATCGAGATTTCTCGAGATCGTGAGATTTCTCGAGATACCTAGATTTCTCGAGATCGTGAGATCTCTCGAGATACTGACATTTCTTGATATATTGAAATTTCTCGAAAAAGGGTGAAATTATTCTATTAATTATAATTTGTATCGATCTAGCGTCGGTGTAAAGCTCGATGCGTATGTAAAAATTACGTTACGAGACAAAACAGTTCCTAATTGAAAGATTTTCTCGATATTTTCATTAAGTTTCTTATTTTGAATATATTCCGGGACATTTCAAATAGTAAATGAATTTTGGGATTTGAGAGTAATCTCGGTGTTTTCAACAACCTTAAGGTTTCAAGAAATGTCGGAATCTAAAAAATATTGAGATCTCAAGAAATCTCACGATCTCCAGAAATCTTGGTATCTCGAGAAATCTCGCGATCTCGAGAAATCTCAGAATCCCGAGAAATCTCGACTGACCGAGGAGTCTCGTCTCGTCTCGACTTTTTTCTCGTCTCGAGGATCGAGATCTCGAGATTTTCGAGATCTCGTACATGCCTCTTGACGACGTTTTTGTTCTGAAAGGCTCGATATTATCAATAAGTAATCTAGCACGACACACTTTTTACTTACCCTAGTAAAGCAGAGATTATGTAAACTACGTAGATGCCTCTGGATAATGTAAATGTATACGCAATCATTCCCAACAATGAACAGGCATATACCACTAAAGTCGTCTCCCTGAAAATTTAGAAGATGTAGCATTGGTGGTATTGATTTGAGAAATATATTTAATTTAATTTAGTAAAATTGTACATAACTAGACAAAATAAAAACCGATGCATGTCATACAACACGTATTTAAGTTTTAAAGCGCACTGATGATTGTTAGAAAATCATTCAGTATTTAGAAATAATTTTGCCAAACATATGAATGGATTCTTTGTGTTTGGTTATTGTTAAATAACTTATTTTTTCAACATTAAAAAGAAAAATAATTTTAAAAATTGGTTGGTGCATAAATATTCAAGTAAAAAAAGAGATAATTGGCTGTAAAAGAAAATTAGTAGAAAAAGGCATACGAAAATTTTGGAATTTTTAAAAATATCTAAAACTCAAAACATTTTCTCACAAACACCATTCGGTTACAAACAGCGCATTGTAGTTTTTTGTACATAAATATCAATTATTATAAATATTACGAATAGCACTTGTAATTAATGCTATGGTATTTGTAATTCTCTTGGTAGGATTACGCTTTCTAGGTAATCTTAAAAGTTTTTGGTTTTTCAGTTTTGTGAAATAGAATTAACCGTAGAAACATTCAAGTTTTGGGCTGCTGCTCAATGCTAAAACAATATATTGGACTGTAGTACTAATATTTTAATTTTATATTTCATTTACATTTCTAACAACTGTTAAGGGTAGCAATGGATTATTATTGTACCGTTCTTTTTCAAAATAATGTATCAAATACGCTACTAATTCTTGGCAGCAGCTGTTTAATTGTTTTGGCATTTCGCAAACGAAAGTCTGACAACTATACCACTTTTATTGAATTAATAGAACACGGCAACTAAAAGTTAATAAAACATCCCATTATAGTTTTTATTTCAATATTACTGAATGGTGGTATCACTTTACTCATTTGATAGCGTTATCGGACGTGCCTCGGTTTTTAAAATACTTTGTAAAGTGGATGTTTTTGTAAGTACTTCCCATCTCTTGATGAAGAAGAAATAGTACCATGACTTGGTCTAGGATATGGTTTTCTTGTGAAAATAGCGCACCCAAAATGGTAGTAACTATATGGATATTTTTAAAAATTAAATTGGTCATGACTAATGAACGAACCTTATTATTATATCTACCGCATTGTTTGAAACCCTCATCATTGACACTGTTAAACTGAATTGACCTTGACTGCCTTCTCTTACCTCCGATCACATTGTTGATTCATTTCAATAATTTTTTATTGAGATGTACTTAAAAAATATGATATGATTAGGAGAACACCGTAACCAGTCGAGTCATATCGACTTCCGTTCCCCTGCTGTTGGCTTTTGTCCCGTAGATGCGCTATTATTTACAAAAACTTGACCTAAACCAAGTCATAACTGACATTCCATTAAAAATGCTCTTTATATTTAAACATGTCTTTCCAATATAATTCCTTTTTTACTTATACTTACTTAAACTTGTGGTATCGGTCTAAGATTATCCCACAGCATACAGATCCTAGCATTCCAGCTATCACTATAACTGAACCTATTAGACCCGCCGTCAGTACTCGCTGTCTAAAAAATAAGGATTACATTTGACATTAGCTATCGTTAACTAGTGAAATAGGGTCATAAAAAATTTCAAAAAAGGAAAAATTTTTTTTTGAATCTGCAGAACTAATCCGAGACAAGTACGAGAATGCAAATAAAATTTACGAAACGTCGCTTATGTGAAAAGTAGTTCGTTCGGAAGTACCTATTTATGACCTCATCCCACTAGTTGACGATAGTAATACAGGATAAGGCTTTCTACACCTTCAAACGACAAAGCGTTTCTGCTCATATGCTACCTAAATCCCCACCTGCGTCACTAACAATCTTACAAAATGGCTGCTGTTCAAATCCACCGAAAATGGCGGGTTTTATTCTACTACCTATCAATGATCTGTATATTAATGTTTGTTATAATTATTGCTAGCAATGGCAACCAAGATGTGGCCCATTCCACACCGCCTCCTCTTCACACCGCCTTCTTTTGCACATAGATTTTTTTTAGCTGGTAATATTTGCTATACCTAAATCAACACTGGCCAACCCCTGTATACAAACAGGTTCTGCTACTACATACATTAACAAGTTTACATTAGACTACAAAACCAGAGGTGTAATTAACTACATTTCCAATGTTATTATGTATAAATGAGCACAACAGTAGATTTTATGTTGTAAATGTTTCCTGTTAGAAATATCCTGTGGACTGCCTGACTGTTAAGAATCAATTAATTTCAAGATAAACCCATGAAATAGTGCTTAATAACTGAAAGCAACTGTATTTAACTTTGGATTCTAAGATGCATAAAAGTAAAAAGTGGTAATCAACAAGTTTTAATTTTCTGTACATTTTTTCAACTTATGAACAGGTTTTATTTCTTGTTGTAGTTTTTTTTAGAATTACATGAGTTGCAGCAGTAGATGCTTCAGAATAAACTTGTTGCAAATAGAGATACCAAAAGTGGTCGTAATAAGAGGTGTGTAAATTAAATAATGATATTGATTTTTTCTTCTAATACTCAGACTGATGACCCTTTTTCGGAGTTTTTCAAAGAATATCTCTGTAGAAGTGTTGATTTACTGTTAGGCCTGGAGGCACAAACTCTTTGTAAACAATTCCCTGGCTCTCAAAAAACCAAATCAGCATGCCTTTGATCTTCGACTTGCTCATTCTTGCTTTTTTTGGGTCTTGAAGAACTTGAAGTGTGCCATTCCATGCTTAGGCGCTTGGTTTCCGGGTCGTACTCAAACACATAGTAATGTCGTCTCATCATCAGTAATGATACGTTCCATAAAATGGGGATCATTTTCAATTGATTCCAAAAAGTCAAGACACCTTTCTCTCCTGATGTCCTTTTCTTCTTGCGAAAGATTTTTTGGAACAATTTTTGCGCAAATTTTCTCATCCCCAATTCATTAGTCAAAATCTGATGAACGGTTGTGTGATTCAAATTTGACTCTTCCCCGATCTTTCTTGTCGTCAACCGACGATCTGAACGCACAAGATCCCGTATTCTATCGACATTTTCATCGGTTCTTGAAGATGAAGGCCTTCCGCTGCGTGGTTAATCTTCAAGCGACTCTCTTCCTTCTGATAATGAAAAACGTGGGCTCTTGAAAAACCACTGTCTCCGTAGGCGTATTGAAGTTTTGCAAAAGCATCCGTTGCGATGCGTCCAAGTCTGAATCAAAACTTGATAGTTGCTCAAAATTAATATCACTCATTTTCATCATCAAACAGTCACAAACAAATGACTCTAACAAGTTCAAACTTGTACTGAAGGTGCATTACTTGTTAACCTACCGCCCTTCCAAGTCGCATCTCCGTAGTATTACTAGATCGGCCGCTATGTTGCCAGTCTCATTACTTAATTTCCACACCTCGTATGGAAACAGAACTGCACATAAATATAGGCTTCTTCTCTTATCATTAATCGATTAATATTTTTTTACCGTTACTTCTAAATCATTATGAAATTATGATGCTCAATTTCTACTTTGAAGCTAACTTCTAAAACATAAGCACACTTTTTAGATATGATTTTATGAAGATGGACATTGACAAACAATTTTAGACATAATCTGCTATTTTGAGCTTCCATCTATACATAAAACGTCTTACATCCCTGTTAAAATAAATTCAAATAGATGAGTATTAATAGCAGAATAAATCCTTCACAATGTTTTCGTCAACATCTTTGATGGAAATGTTTTGACTGGAAATAGTTATTTACAGTACTCAATATTTACACAAAAAAATTTGAATTATAGACACAATAAATATAAATGTAATAACGAATGCTTTATCGATTTATCGCATACGAAATTAATCTCGTCATGCAACAAATTATTAAATGTAAATATCATAACGGATTAAATGTGAATAAATCGGATTATCGGATAATTACACGGACTTAGACAAATTATTTTAAAACAGATCGTAAACACTAACTCATTAAATTGGTTTTATTAGAATTCGATAAAAAATAACTTACGGGGTAATACTGTAAAATAATTTGGTTTAACAGCGTTGATATCGCGTAGAATATTCCCACGTTGATGCCATAGGCGCTCATCAACAGCATGTAGGAGCGATTCTTGACGAGGTTTTCAGGGACAAAACGAAGTCTATATCTTCGGGGGCGTCTTGCTGCGCGGCAGCATGCGAGGGTGGGGTAGGGGAGCATTCTTGAAAACTAAAAGAAAATATCGGATAAAAAGGAGGATGTTATAAAAGTACCAGTAGGAAACGATGGGAACATTGCTGGTATGACTTAAATAGACGGGAAACATTTTAACATTTAAATCACGGATTTTCGTGACATCTCATTCACCCTATAGAATTAGGTGTGTATAAGAGCTTGCAGGTTCTTGGTTCTCAAGCAATGAAGTGATCCAACATTGGGCACACCTGTGAGTGGTGAGTCAATATGTTATAGGATGTTGTTCTCACGTTGAGACACTTGTGTAGAATTTTGGATTCAATCGATTCCTAGATAACATCTTGTTTAGAAATTCCATGACAATTATCTTGAAGAATCAGTTTCTTCAGATTCTGACGAAGTTGTAGATAAGGGATGAATCTGATTTTCAAACTGATTAATTAACTGATTTCAATTTTGTTAGATATGCTTCGTTTTCCATTATCAGTTTCAAAAAACTGTTACCGGATTCGTATTCAGCAAGTTCAAAAACTCGAATGTACCAAATTGCATAGAAATGGTAGCTTCTTGCATTAAATTTCGAAAACTAGATAACGTATTTAATGTTCTAGGAATCCCCAAATACCAGATGGCATTGAAAGTTGAGTTTTTCAGAAAGATTCAATGAATAAAATGTCATGATATCACAATGTAACACTTCCTATTTGAACAATTCTAGCAATATTCCTACCACTTCCGGCATAAACAATCCATATTTTCTGTTAGCTGGAGAGCTGTGTAGCAAATTATTTTTTTTAAATTCAGTCAAATTTCTGGGAGGAGCCAAAATTTACACCGTTTTGCGTGTTTGAACCTTAGTTGTATAATATTACAATGTACAGAGTGGATTTTTAAGAATTCACACCACCTTTTTTCTTCTTTATAGATAAACATTTTTTTACAGACTTGACTTTTTGTGTCTGAAATTCCAGAATATGCTGTCAGAAAAACAACAGCGTTATCTTTTGTAAATAATGTATGGGGTTATTTTTAATTCGTTATTTGAGACCAGTCAACATTTCAGACCAGCATACTCGAAATTTTTGCGACAGAAAAATGTAATTTTCAGGTACAACTGATGTACGAGTATTCTCGTTGAATATCTAAAGTATAAATAAAAACCCTAGAGTGTATTTTTGAAATAAGAAAAAATAGCACAATTTAATTCGTCAATTTCTGCATTTTTAATAGTTATTTTTTATTTTATTCAAATAAACCTATAAAGTGTGTGTAAAATGTAAGATATCTCAAAGAATGATTAAAATGATAAATAATGATAAAAGATTAAAATTAAAACTCAGACACACTGTACACAAATAAAAAAAAACTAATACCCTACTATGTATATATCACTTACGACTGTATTATTATTATTATTTATTACTACAGCCTTGAAACTAAAAGTCATAGATCCTATAAATCAAGGTGGTTTAGCATTAAATGATATGTTTGTATAAATAAAAATATTGTAAATTCATCGGACAAGGTACAATTTCTACTCGTATGTAAAAAGTTATAAATAAGAAAATATTCATTCGGAAAATATCTCACAGAGGTAATAGAAAAACTAGATCGACATATTGCAATGCAGATGGTAAAAATAATCTCAAAAAATTCGATTTCGGTATTGATTCAGAAGTCAATACAACGAATACATGTTTTCGTTGAATTGTATTGTAGTTTCATTGAATTGTAGTTTCATTAAAAAAAAAAACTTGTGAGGTCATTGTTTCGAAAAGAGGCTATTAGATGACAAATTTATATGGAGTTCTGAACACTTTTGGGTTTATTTACCTCTCTCGCCTACTTAATTTAAAAAAAAAATAGAAGAATAGAAGGAAATCATTTTTGCTAAAAGAGATAAAACTTAACAGCAAATAACGAAATCGTGTGTCAATTATCGTCATCAAACTCTCCCATTTTATAATAATAATATTAATTTTATCTTAACTAAATCCTGTTTAATTATCTTATATTATTATAATCTACTTAAGAAATATATATTTAATTATCAGCAATATCGAGACCGACAAAATATCTACCTGTGTACTCATAACAACAGTATTGTTAACATTATCGCATCATATAATCATAGTTTAGGTAGCTAGACAGTAAAAATTACAACAATAGAATAGTAATATATGTTCAGATTATTTTAGAATTAAAAAAATATATCAAAGCTCTGCGATAATTTTTATAACCTCTATAATCCCTTAAAGTTTTTACACGACTTTTAAAAATACTCCAGAGGATATACAGGGTGAGTCAAACTTAACGCGACAAACGAAAGGTACGGATAGGGCATGTTATTCTAAGTAAAAAAGTTCTAATAAACATGTGTCCGGAAATGCTTCCTAAGAGCGCTACGGACGTTCAAAGATGGCAGGCCCAAATTGATTTTCTTGCCTTTTTATTTCAAAAACTGCTCGAAATGTCCACCGTCATTTTCAATGCAAAGTTGACATCTGCGAATGATCT
This sequence comes from Aromia moschata, assembly GCA_029963805.1. Lineage (NCBI taxonomy): Eukaryota > Metazoa > Arthropoda > Insecta > Coleoptera > Cerambycidae > Aromia > Aromia moschata. The sequence goes on from JAPWTK010001562.1 coordinate 20,825, forward strand.
GATTGCGCAGCTGCAGGACCTCCGCTAGTGGTATTTCTTGGGCAGCTTACAAGATCCTCGCTCGGAGACTAGCTTCGTCGTTGACGGGCTCAGCATAAACTTTGCTCTTCATTCTGCCCCAAACATAAAAATCCATAGTGGTTAAGTCCGGGAACGCGGAGGCCAAGGACGGGGACAGTCTCGACCGCGACCAATCCATCTTCCTGAAAAATGGTTGTGAAGCCATTGCCGCACTAGTAGAGTGTAATGGGCTGGGCAACCGTCTAACTGGAACCACCTGTTTGCTCTATCAATTAGAGGCATGTCATCTAATATTGCTTCAAATTCATTTTCCAGGAAATGAAGAAAGGCCAGACCATTTAGTCTTGGAGGCAAAGAAATATGGACCAATGAGTGTATCGTCGCATAACCCCATCCAAACGTTGCACGAAAATTCATGTTGAAAATGTTGTTCTTTTACAGCATGCGGGTTTTCATGGGCCCAAATATGCGCATTATGTTGGTTAAAGATACCACTACGGGTAAAAGTTGCCTCGTCCCGTCCAAATCACCTTCCGATAGTAAGAAGCATCGTTTGTTATTTGTTCCAAGAACCACTCTGAAAATTCTCTTCTTCGAGGTAGGTCTTCAGGAAGCAAATTCTGAACTTTCTGCAAATGATAGGGGTGGCGACCATCTGCTTTCAGAGTTCGGTTCACAATGCTCTGGGAATAGCCTAATTGCAAAAGAACATCTCCTACTACTGCTTGAAGGTATTTGATCGGGTGTTCGAGGATATTTTCTGTTCTTCGATTATTATGAAGGGGTGCAAAAGTACCGTCTGCTCGCGATTTCGAAGAAGTTGTCCCAGTTTCTCTTAATCGTTGAAATGTTCTAGTAAATACCGCTTTGTCGGGCACTCTTCTCATTGGAAATCTTCGGGCGTACTCATTCACAGCAGCGCGCGCATTACCATCACAGTACCCGTAAACAAACACAATATCCGCATATTCACTTGTAGTGTAGGTATTTGGCATGTTTCCGCAATTTACTCATAAACTAGCTTAAAATTAGTGACAAATTGAATTCAATCGACACGTCAAACAAGGCTGTCAAACAAACACTTTCAATTGTTATCAAGGCCTGCTTCTCTTTTTAATTAATAAGGCAGCGGAGTGAATTAATCAGTCATTCGCAGATGTCAACTTTGCATTGAAAATGATGGTGGACATTTCGAGCAGTTTTTGTAAAATTTTAGTTTTGTTTTGTTACGTTAAACCAATTATTTTAAGCAGTTTTTGAAATAAAAGGCAAGAAAATCAATTTGGGCCTGCCATCTTTGAACGTCCGTAGCGCTCTTAGGAAGCATTTCCGGACACATGTTTATTAGAACTTTTTGCTTAGAATAACATGCCCTATCCGTACCTTTCGTTTGTCGCGTTAAGTTTGACTCACCCTGT
>JAPWTK010001563.1:0-22175 GCA_029963805.1 Aromia moschata
TTATTATTTCCTTTTTGATACACACACTGTATATAGAGCATACCTAATACAAAACAACATAGATAAAATAGTATACAATAATATAAGAATATAAAGTATATCAAGTACATAAAATATATCACAGATAATTTAGTCCACATTTGTTTTATTATCATAGCATAGATAAAATAGTAAACAATAATATAGAAATAGTAATAATAACAAAGGGTACATAGAATATAATATCACAGTTAATTTAGTTTACATTATTTATTTTATTGTCATAAAATTCAGTTAATATGTAAAACTTTCGTTCTTACTTAAATATTTCTTTAACTCACTCTTAAATATGTTATATGTTGTGGGCTTTTTTATATTGACAGGTAACTAGTTAAACAGATCACCCCCAGCATATTTTAGATTTTTTTTGTATTGAACATAATTGAATTTTGTCAGATGAATGAATATGGCGAATATAAAAAGCTAAAATTTATATATTTGCCTGATTTACGTAAAACTTGTTGCTCGGGAGTTTTTGGGGTCGTTGATCATGAATATGAAATTAGAATGTCAAAATTTCTCAGATCCAAGATGGCGGCTCAAATATGGTATACCTTCTACAGCATATATACTTTTCATACCCAACTTTTTACTGTGAATTTATTAGGGTCATAGTTTTTGTTTTGTCTGTACAAATTATTACCATACTCAGCCAAGCACAGAGAAACGAACGAGGAAGTGCAGTATTTGTCTCCATATTTTCATTTTTTTTTGTTTAAAAAAATGTGTTTTTTTTCTATTTTTAAATTGAATGTGAAAAAGTGAATGTGGAAGTAGTGATTCCTTAGACAGCTGTTTCTTTATTGATTAAATTGACCTTAAATGTTCTGAAACGTACTCATGGGTAGAAGCATAGTAGGTATTTAGTAGGCAAAGCCAAAATATTCTGAAACACCTAGATTTTAAGTTTAAGTGAAAACACAATTTCTGTGTGCCTGTGAAAACACAATTTCTGTTAACCTTTTTTTGTCCCCAATAAATTGAGAACGCGATAAACTATTAACTTGGAATTTAGAACACTTATCCCGGAACTTAATCGGTTAAGTGTTGGGGATAAATAGAGTAATACTATTTTTTCCCTTTTTAAAAATATGAAAATCTTTATATGTTAATGTTTTTTTTTTTTTAGAAAATTTTGCTTGAGGTGGTTATAGGGGGTACATTTTCAAAACAGATCACAGAACAAGAATTAACAGAACTTTTAAGAATTCCGCTCTGAAAGAGGTAAAAAAAGTTTTTTTTAAATTTTTATATTTAAATTTTTTTTTATTATAGAGTAATAATAAACATAATATCAAAGGTATCGTTTTATACATTTCGGAGGTAGAAGAATTCGCATATCACTTTGTTCTTCTATTTTTTTGTTTAATTCCTTATTTATATCCAAAATATATATTATATACAAATTTATTTTAAAATTGTTATGGATGTTTTAAAGATCATTTGGGTCATTAAAGCTTCTGATAAACATCATATATGTCAGATCATAAATCATATTATATTGATCATTCCGATCAATGTCAAATTCGGAAAATCGCTACGGCTGATGAGGCAGCACAGATTAACACATTTGAGGAGTTTAAACGGTCTACGATGAGGTTAGTTGCTTATAATTTCTATAAAAAATATTAGACGTTATTTAATGCAAATTCGACGCAGTTCAGCATATGCCAGTATGTATACTCCATGCACTCAGATGTGTAGAATTTGCGATAAATAACGCCTAATATTTTTATCGAAATTATAAGCAGCTAACTCCCGCCACGAGTTGAAAATGGAGCTTCATTGTCTTTGCAGCAGGGTCTCAATTTATGAACTTTTTTCTAGCTATGACAAGTTATCATACCATAGAACATCTCGTATATTCATTCTTGTGCCATTTCAACATTTCTTCACATATACAGATCATAAATATTCTAGTTCTTCGATATACTACAGCTAGGTGTATTACAGGAGATATGAAATACCATCTGCGAATTATAGTGAAAATGCTCAAACAATAAAAGGTAGCAAAACCATGGCTGAGCGGAATTTACTGCTGCCAACTTGTACACATTCATTATTCAGTCCGTATTGTCGCGCTCCTTGTTTCGTCAAGCATTATAATAACAATAAACTGTGAGTTTTTTACGGCTCTCTGTAGCTGATAGTTCTGCATGTATTAAAATTAATTCTGGAGACGAATACGCCCAGGCTAGACGTTATTCATTTTTACTGCCTCTAAGCTCGTAAAATTTATTTTCTTAATTACTCGCGTCCACCCCGACGATAATAAACAGAAATTCCTTAGTTTAACAGTCTTTTTAAAGTCGACATTGAAATCTTATTTTTTTTCTTCTACCGCGTCTATAAATCGCCAATCTGTGTTCACGAGCAACATAAAGTTTCTGTTCACTAAACCTTCACACACATGTATTTTCTAGGTTAGTGAATTCGAATCCGGCGTCCATTCAATCCCATCACATCGTAATTCTTCTCTAACCTCAAAAAATGTTAAAAATATCAAAAACGGTTTGGTTCTTCCCAACAATTATTATTTCATGGTACAATACTTGATTTGGCCAAAATTTGGGAAAAACAAACCACCTCCTTCACCATTTTAGTTTCAAAAAAACAATATATTAATTCCGCTAACAGATAGAAACTGATGCATTCCTCAAAATGTTGCAATTATTGCAAAACACTTCTAGTTTGTGTCCATAATGGGATGAATTTATTTATGAATAGGTTGACAAACATTCATCGAAGTTGGCGACCGGAAAATGGTGGAGACGGACTGAGGAACCAGTGATAGATTTCCAAGCAATGTTAAACATAATTTTAACAATATTGGCTAGTTTTAATAGTTTCGATTTATTATTACATAGATGTTCTTTATCTGAACACACTTAAAATAAAAACTTGCGTTTACTAATATTTATGTTTTCTTTTTTAACAGCTGCTTCGTAAACGTTTCAGCTTTAAATTCCTTGTTCAAAGGTAATCATATACGTTTAATAATCATATTAACAAAGTTATTTAACAAAGTTAAGGCTTCGGATACTTTTCGAATGCGACGCAATTTTCTATAGGACCTGCAATCTTTTTAATAGTGGAGAGAGAAAATCACAACTCAGAAACAACTTCACATGAACATTATTTCAATTAAACAAAGTAAAATACCTGAAATTACCAAACTTGGTGACGCCATCCAATTTTGATAAACTATATATTTTATTTCTTCAATAAAAGCTCAATCATAACTGCCTAGAGCGTTATTAATATTGTGGAAAAATAAGTTGTGATAATTATAATTAGTGTCTTACCATGAACAATAAAAGGACTATACTCTTAAAGTGTGTTTTTTGGTTACAATATTTTGTTCAACTTAAAATTTCATTCAGTTTGAATATATTTGGTGAAGAAGCCAGTTCCATTTTGTATTTTTTCATATAAAATTAATCTGTTGCTTATAGCACTAATTTATATTTAAATATAGACAAATGAATAATACTAAATATATTTTTGACTGCAAAATTAGTGCAGGCAGTGTTTTCGTATTGTCGTATTAATATGAAATCCCTGTATGAAACTTAACAGATATATTTTATTATTTTTACTTTCTCACCTAATATTCCTGATTTTTCTGTATTCACGTTTTTTTTTTTTTGGAAAAGTCTCAACAACAATCAACAATATAATTTTTCAAGAAATTGACGATCTAATTTTTTTTTTTTTTTAAATAATTTAAATGCTGAGGAGGTTATAATTGGATACCTACTAGGAATAAACATCACTAGTTTAGAAAAAAAAATTCAAAAAATTGAGGAGCAAATGTTTTGAGCAAAAAAATATGGATTGTCGCCAAGAAAATCATATTGAAGTTTAAAAAAATGCATAAAAATCGAAAAATTGCTTGTTACGGTGATTTTTGGCCGAAACGATAAATTTAAACCCTCAGGGCACTAAGAAAAAATCGCAGCGGTTTGCAATTTTGGGGAGTTTTTGGGGACACTTTGAGGTTAAAAATTACCGACCACTCCACTATATTTAAATTCCTACGTTCATTCATAAAAGAAATTCGTTAGTTCATCCACTATATCCAAAGTTATTCAAAATTTTTCCAATATCCTTAAATTCGCAAATTTTTAACTCAGCCAACATTATCGCTTCAATTTTTTTCAATTGCCCCCGATTGTGTCTTAAGAGAATATTTTGCAGTTTCCAAAAACCCTACCTCCATTTTCTGTACGATCATTAGTTCCCGAGTAAATTGATTGTCAAAGTTGAAAAGGACTTTTGTGCTTTGATCGACGATAACTCCGCGGCAAATGATCGTAGCATCGTTAAGAGGACAAATTAAAGCTGATTAAATTAAATTAAATTCTACAGACCATTTTAAAGACGAGCAAAATTTGGATTTTTTTTGTTGGTTTTCGGATGATTACGTGAGAACCGCTCCCGGTAAAAAAATTTAAAGTTCAGATCTGAAAACTAGACACTTGAGGCTACAATTTCCTTTTTTTTTTATTTTCTGTACGACCATTTTTCTCCGAGTTATCCCTTGTTGAAAATCACCCAAAATTTTGGAATTTTTTTAATATCCTTTAATTTTTTGTTACTATGTAGATATGGAAAAATAAACAAGATTAATTAAAAATCTGTTTTACTCAAATGCAACCTCAAAGACATCATCTAAATACCAGTCACCATTTCATCGTTTAGAACTTGGTCCGAAGTATTTGCTTTATTTCGCACTCGCTGTGGCTTGCTAAAAATGTAACTGGGTCACTCCTCCTAATAGTTTGCAAACCATCAGAAAATGCTACTAAGACAAAACTACTACCATCGAAAAGGAATAATGCGGGGGGAACACGAAGTTAATTTCTAAACGTATGGCCTGATTTATGCATGGTCAACTTTGCCTATACTTCACCTACATATGTATATTGTTCGGACATTATTTTAATCTGTTGTTGTAATTGTAACAAGATTTTTTACCAGTCATAATGTTCTTTAGTACTAACATGTTTAAGAAGGAGTCAATATGTCAAATAATAAAAAAAAAAAATAGATACTAAATATTTCATGATATTTCATGAATATAAGAAAGGGAATCGCATTTTCGTAAAGATAAATCTATTCAATTCAGATCTGCATGCTACCATAATACAAATAATAATAAACATTAAACTATAGTCACTGAGGGTAGGCGGGTAGGCTGTCCTAACTTAGACGAGGGTGAACGGTGCTCATTTTTAACACAACAGATATTGAACAGCTGAAAACCATTTTTTTTATTTTATAAAAAGCAAAAATATTTTTTTCTACGACCGCTATGAAAAATAGCATTTATCTCACATTTAACACAACTACAAAGTTATGTATTGTTCATACCCGTGATAAATCATTTCTCACAGTTTCTCACATCTGTACATTTTAAATGGGGAATCGTCGACATCAAAATGAATGTAGTTGGCTACTAGCGCTTCTGTTTAAGGTAATTATTGAAAATAATTGGGTGATCTGTCAAATCGTAAATATCGAATTATTTGTATTAAATTTCTCACTAGATTTTTTTAAAAATGTGCAGTCGTAGAAAAATATATAGTGTGCAACATGTGCAAAAATGCAATTTCTCACTCGTTTGAATTGCGCCAATCGTCTACAGCTCGTGTCGCAACTTTTTCAAATACGTGAGAAATTAGCCATTTCTGCATTTGTTGCACAAATATATTTGGAAGCAGCGAATGTATTCACGGCACCACTTTCCAACTTTTTTCATTGAATGCAGGAAAGTAGATCTTGTCTCATTAATTTTAAGTTTATGTTTCTAAGGGAACATTGTTAGAATAACCATTCTCATGAATTAAAAAAGTCCTTTAAAAATAACAAGACTGTAGTTAACACACTGTACAAGCGTCCTACGAGTGACGTAAGAAGCCACTGTTTTTCCCAAACTAGGCAAACTAAATTACTTTAATTCTCGCTTACTTCTCCACACACTAGACCCCACCGCGGGAGCTATGAAGTCCGTTAGAAACAAGGCGCTGAACCGTCAGCCAACGTTGTCGAGTGCTGAACTTAGTACATAGAACACACTGTATAGAACATACAGTATATAGAACATACTGACCGCCCGCAGCGCGAAGAATTACTTTCCGTTGCCGGCAATTTGGAAACCACCGGTCTTAAATAGAAATATGAATATAAAATGTTTGTGTATTAAGCAACTAGCAAGTCTATAATAGATAAGTAGGACGTCTGCAGTTTAGAATGTATAGAGTAGGCTGCACCTCACAGCCTTAAACGCTCGCCGCTGCTGCTATTGCAGGCCGGCCCTGCACCAGGAAGAGAAACGTCGACCAGATATTCACCGGCAATGCCGGTGAAATGTTTCCGGACAGTGTATCCGGCATTCTCGCTGTAAACCACCCAGGCTCCGCCGGCCTCGTAAATCCACAGGAGTGGTCACAATCAGCTTTATTGGGCCGCTTTTGACCCTTACAACGAAATACGACGTCGCTGGCAGCCTCCGCCGTAGAGTTGTCATAGAACGGGCATTATTCAGGCGCAGTACAAACACGTACCACGTGCGGTGTGTAGCGGGTTGCCTAATTTATTCGCGGTGGACGCCAAAAGTTACTAGTGTTGAAGAGGAGGGGCAGTCGAACTAGTCTTAAACCGCTGATATGTACCAATGTTAGCCCGGTCGCACATTTGATGTGGAAACGTGCCGGTTATTCACCGCAGATTTTCGCGTTGCGGACATTCGCACATTTCTGCATCCAACGTGAGACCGGGCTAACTCGTCATAGCCAAATTCGGGCAATGGACATTGGAAAACACTCGTAATGCGTAGTGGTAAGTTGGTAATAGTAAGTTTACTCAATAGCCGAAGAAATATGATATTTCTCTTTGTGGGCAATTGAAAATATCCACAACGCGTTGCAAACATTCTGGCTCTACCCTCAACGCAATCTAAGGATTTTATCTGTGTGTGCAACAACACGTGGTATCATAATGTAATTTCCAGTTAATTGAGCCGTCAGAGACACGTTACAACTGGAATATGATTTCTTTTCGTGTGTTTTGTACTGTTCTCTAATGTTTATCTCAAATAATTATATAGTAATTGCTTTTCCGTTAAACTTTTTGTAATAAAAGTAATTAGTGCCTAAAAGTTTGGTAGAAAAGTTTAAAAATTTGTATAATCTAAGAATACAATGTTGACGCAAAGTTACTCTAATTTCGATCTTATCTGCTTCTTTGAAGAAGTATTACAGTATTTCTCTACAACATTCATCCATGACATTAAAAAATCCAGTGAAATAATATATGCAATCGACAAGATTTTGTGGCAACTTTCAGGAGGTATTTCAAAACTTTTTTGTGTCTTTTGAAAAATTGCCACACATAAACGCACAGGACAAACATTTTCTTTTATTAACCCTGACTCAATCTTACTAATTGTGGATTGGGTGATAGGGTTATCTGGATATTTTGCATTAAATAAATTGCATACCTCCTGCTGAGTTCTGGTCTTATTTCCACATCCGATGAAAATCAAAATTTCAATTCTTTGTGTCACAGTTAAATGTGCCCTATTAAAATTGGAATTTTTATAAATACTAACACGTTACATTAACTTTTCCCACAATTTAATGACAAATCTTCTGATTAACTGACAGTAAAAACCATGGATATGTCAAAAAACTTAATCTGATAATTTTTTCCTTAGTAACGTACTTTTTTGCTATGTTTTATTTGTGTTCAGTTTTTTCAGAAATATTCGTTTATTTATTGTGAAAAAATATATTTTTCATTTTGTAACATTAAATTGTCATTTACTCAAACATTTTGTTATGTAAGGTGGCAACATTTTTATACTGTTAAATCGACAATGAAAAGGGCTCTCAAATTAAATTAAAAAAATGGGGGTTTCCATTTGAAAAAATAAGTTGATAGCGTCATTACTCATAAACAAATGACATCTGAAAATAGACGTTCCCTCAAGAATGTGTGTTTTTATTAAACAAAATCGACCTGTTCGAGGATTTTTTCCAAACATTTTTTGTTTTACATTTATTGAATTTATTCCATACTTTAGGCGCGCTGTATATACAGTATGTCCGCGGATCGAGTTTAAAAGAGGAAACAATTTTGTGTTTTTGATTTCTCAGAAAAAGTCACTCTTGATGATTTGCCCTGCTTGATTTCATACCCCCAAAACGCAAATTAGTTTTTATATAACTCAAACGGTTCTCGAGATAATATTATTTTTCTTCATAATTTGGACTTTCACAAAATTTTATAAGTAATTCTAGTTGGCGGATTTAACCCAATAATTTCGTTGTCTAGGATACTATATGCTATAGAAACTCAATTAATTAGTTAGCTAAAAAAATGATTCGAATTACTTAGTCTCATGTTTTAATCATTGAATTAAACAATTGATTATAAAATGAAATCAAAACTAACCCAGAATTTTTTTTTTCAAATAATGCTCCTCCTTTTTCTGCACAAATTTCAATTCGAGCTCTAAATTCGTTAAAACTATTTCTAATTTCCTAATTAACAAGGACCTGACTGCATTTTGAATCCTTGTTTTTAATTGCGCTTCATCATTTTCTAGTGGTTCAGGATAAACAATTTGATTTAAACGTCCCCATAGATAGAAGTCCAATATTGTTAGATCCGGGCTTCTCGGCGGCCATAAAATGGGACCATCCCTTCCTATCCAGTGTTCATTAAAGTCGGAATTGAGCCAATTACGGACAGTAACGGCATGATGAGCAGGGCACCCATCTTGTTGGAAAAACATTCTCGTTCGATAACTTAAAGGAAGTTCATCAAGTTTATCTGTTAAAAGATTTTGTAGGATCTCCAAATATGTATTACGATTTAAATTTTCTTTGAAAAAATATGGACCAATAATGCCATTTGTATATGAAACCGCACACCACACATTAACTTTTTTGAAATATTGTCTTCGACAAGAAATAGTAAAGTGGGGATTTGTTTCACTCCAATACAGGTAATGCTGAAAGGAAACGATGCCGTTTGTTGAAAAAGTAGATTAATCGGAAAACAAATTCGCCTATGAAATCCTACGTCATTTAAAAACTCTGTTGCCCATCTCCAAACAAAAATCCAAACGTTTGGCCTCATCACCCTCCTCTAAGGTGTGCTTGAATTTTGGTTTAAATGGTAAAATCCTGTTCTGCTTGAAAATTCTCTGTAAATTCGATTTACTTATTTCAGTTTCAATTGCCCTTCTTCTAAGTGATAATCTTGGAGCTTCTCTCACGGAATGGAGGGCAAGAACTGGAAGCAGCATCATCTTCATTCAACCATTTTTTTTTTATTTTTAATGTCTAAAACAGAGCCTAAGAACTTAGTCACCAACTTCTTCGCTCCGACATTAGAAATGCTAACATCCGGGTATTTTTCGTTAAATTTATTAATAACAACACGATAGCACTCTAAGCACTCTAAGTACTCCAGTTCCGTAGCATTGAATCAAATAAATCTTTGTTCTAGAGTCAACATCAACAGTTATAGCATATAAATAGTAGTAAAATGACGAAGATTCGATTTGAAGTTATACTGACTTATTAGTTGTCAGCAGTTGTCAGTAATATCTTGTAATGAAATCCGCCCACTAGAATTTTATAAGGATTATAAAAAAAAGTCCAAATTATGAAGAAAAATGGTATTATCTCGAGAACCGTTTGAGTTATATAAAAAAGTAATTTTCGTTTGGGGGTTTGAAATCAAGCAGGGCAAATCATCAAGAGTGACTTTTTCTGAGAAATCAAAAACACCATTTTTTTTTCCTCTTTTAAACTCGATCCGGGGACATACTGTATATTATAATTACTACGACCGTGCCTACTGTTGTCTCTAGATCACTTCCCTATTCTAACTAATTGCAAACGCATTAATTTCAATATTTTACAAACACGTTAGGATAAACGAATCGATACTGACTGTTAGGCGAACATTTTAAAGCGTCACCCTCTAGACCGATAACTTCCGCAAGTTAATTGGAGTTTAGTTCCACGCTAACTGATGACTGCATTACATCAACCACTCAAAATTACACCACTCGGGAATTTGAGGATAATTGGCGTGCCGACCCAATTGCTTACACGAACTGTATAATGCTAGTTTGCGTTGCCGTCTCAACTCCAAATCGTTTTCTAATACTGTATGGGACGCTGATTTATGACCGCTGATTAGATGAGAGTTAATCGTCAACTGGAAATGTTAAGAAATACTTAACGTAACTCAACAATTTTCGTGTGAAAACTTGATTTTTAAAAATGACTAACATTTTCATTACATTTGGCTATATATTTAGCACGCAATAGGACAAAAAAGGTCCTATTAATTCAAGTTAAAGAACAGGGTATAATGTACAGTGGTCCGACTTATAATTTCCGCCTCATAACAACCATTTATTAACACAAACACAATGGATAAACCAGCCACCAACAATGACCTTTCCTTCGTGTTGTTTTTCTTAATTCACACTTTGTAAATAACATTTACGGAGACATAACCTTTCGTCGTAACGTCTCCCCCAGAGGGTACGGTGGTAACTAAAACAAAAGATGATTATTAAAAATTTGTGAAAACATACCTATATAAATGGCAAAGCTAAATCATACATTTATTCGGATGTGGCCTTATTCGAGGACGTGGGCAAGGGTGATGTATTTTAATTCTTCTTCTTCTTGAAGTGCCTATCCTCTGTGGATGTTGGCTATCACATTGGTCCAAATTATTTTATTCACTGCCGCTCTGAATAGAGCTGTTGATGTCATTCCGGTCCATGTTCGTAAATTTCGCAGCCACGATATTCGTCTTCGACCCTCTATTTGCCCCTGTAGGATGAGTTGAAGAAGGTGGTATTTTTCGTTTCGCATGATATGTCCGAAGTATTCCAATTTTCTGCGTTTGATATTTGGTAGGTATTCTAGTTGTCCACCGATGCGTTGCAATACCGTATCGTTTGACACGTGGTGTATCCATGGTATTCTGAGTATGCGGCGATAGCACCACATCTCAAATGCATCTATGCGCTTACATGAGGCATCGGTAAGGGTCCACGCTTCTGCCCCATATAGGAGTGGTTGAGAGTACATAGCATTTTAAAATTCTTATTCTGGTATGGATGTTGAGGGGATAGGTTGCACAGTATGTTTGTTACGCATCTTGTTAAATGTACCTCTTGCTTTTTCGATTCGGCATCTTATTTCCCGAGAGTGATCCCAGTCCTTATTCAAGGTGCAGCCTAAATATGTAACTGTCTCGGCCATTGTGAGAGCTATATTGTTAGCGGTGAACTGTAGGTTGCCGATGACGTTTTTACTGATAACTAAAACTTGTGGCTTCTTACAGTTTATCTTCATACCATATCTGTTGCATGCAGTCTCTACACGGTCTATAAGTCTCTGAAGTCCTTCAGCAGTATCTGATATTAGGACGGTATCATCAGCATATCTGAGGTTATTTATTATTTCTCCGTTTATTACAACTCCATCTTCTATGTTGTCCAATGCCTCTTTAAATAGATGTTCTGAGTACACGTTGAATAGAAGAGGTGACAGTATTTTAATTACGTACATTAATTACGATCTACATATAACATAGGTTATAAAAATCATAAAGTTCGTATGAATCATAAAAGTTCTGCAGATGATACAGGTTATATCGGTCATAAAGGCCACATTAGTCATGAAGAGAATATTGGCAATAAAGGTCATATTAGTCAAAAATATTGGTCATAAAGGTTACAATGGTTATAAAGGTTATATTATTCAAATTTAACTCTTTTAAAATACAAAGTAGGTAATGTTTTTAGTGATTTAATTTGATTAAATATGGAAAAGTTTGATGTGGAAGTAATGATTCCTTGGACAGCTGTTTTTTATACAGTGGGGTCGATAAGTAACGGATAAATTCATTATCTACGTAATTTACACTTTGAGTAAAATCCTGAAACACGTCAATTTTTAAAATTGCATTTTTTGAGCATTATATTATACCTCCCCTCCAGTCCAATTGGAGTGACAGCTACCCCTTTAAAAGTTTTAAATGGAACGAAGATGCGTGTCATAGCTCATTTGAAAGGGTTTTTAATTCTCCATCCAGCAACATAAGATTTTTTAATTTCTATAATTTTTTTTATTGAAAAATATTACATTTTTAAAGAAAAACTAAATATAGATAAATAAAGAAAATAATATAGATAGATAAAAAAAGAATATGAAATAGAACAGAAGAACAGTTTAAATCACATGTTGCTGAAATTCTTCTAAAACATTTTGTATTGTGATTTGATTAATTTCTTGCCTTATTCTGTCTTTTAAATCTTCTACGATATTTGGTATATTGAAGTAGACTTTCGATTTTAAGTAACCCCATAAAAAATAGTCAAGCGGAGTCAAATCGGGAGAACGAGCAGGCCACTCAATTTCACCGCGTCTAGTTTTTCCCAATAAATGGATCGGTAACCTAGATGCAATTTATGTGAAATTTGATCAGTGCATTTTAAAGCGTTTCGTTAACATTTCTAATACCAAAGGGGGTCTCAAAAGGACGTCACGCTTAGAATTTTTGAAGAGAAAGGTAAAACAACGCCATAGTTTTTCATGAGGTCGCAAAACTTTTACTTTCAAACTATTACTAATCATCTGATACAAAAATAAAATAAAAATGCTGATACAATTCTGACATAATTAAATTAAATAAAAAACATGGCATCGAATTGACATTATAAAAATCATCTAGGAATTACTGTACTGAGGTCTATCGAAAAAGTTGTATGAATATAATGTTATTTTAACATTCTAGGCTACAAACGCAGCGATATTCATGGTGGATATGGTATATGTTATACAGTGAGGTCCATAAGTAAGAGATAAATTCATTCTCTACGTAATTTACAATTTATGAGTAAAATCCTGAAACACGTCAATTTTTAATTCTAAAATTACATTTTTTGAGCATAATTTTATACCTCCCCTCCAACCCCCATTTGAAAGGGTTTTTAATTCTCCATCCAGCAACATAAGATTTTTTTGTTTTTTTTTTTATGGAAAAATCTTACATTTTTACAATCTTTTATTTAACTTGCAATGTATGTATGTTCGGGTCAAATCTTGCAACTGAATTTTAAAGTAGTTATCCTCAATCGATTGAAATGAAATTTTAATACACGTTTAGTTTGGATGACAATGCATGGTTAGCTAAGTTACGTCATTCTAAATTCAAAATGGCGGACGGTCTAAGATGGCGGACTACTTATTTTTTGTGCACTCCCATGATATGGGTATCAAATGAAAGGGTTTACTGAGAATAAATAAGAAAATAAAATGAATTTACTTCTAAATTCAATATGGTGGACCGCTCAAGATGGCGGACTAGTTATTTTTTATGCTCTCCCATGATATGGGTATCAAATGAAAGGGTTTGCTGAGAAGAAATAAAAAATAAAATGAATTTACTCTAAATCCAATATGGCGGACCGCCCAAGATGGCGGAATAGTTATTTTTTGTGCATTCCCATGATATGGGTATCAAGTGAAAGGGTTTGCTGAGAATACGAAAAAAATAATAAAATGACTACGTACTCTAAATCCAATATGGCGGACCGTCCCAGATGGCGGACTAGTTATTTTTTGTGTACTCCCATGATATCGGTATCAAATGAAAGGGTTTGCTGAGAAGAATACGAAAAATAAAATGACCACTCTAAAACCAATATGGCGGACCGCCCAAGATGGCGGACTAGTTGTGTTAAGCACTCCCATAATGTGGGTATCAAATGAAAGGTTTGCTAAGAAGAATATGAATAAACTGACGTCTGCGTTCAACCGTTCGAGGAGATGGTGTATCTACTACTGTCCGGTTAAACAGTAAGACTTAGCGGGGTAGTGTCTTAACTAATATCAACCTACACCCTAGGCAAATTCTAGTGGCGGTGAAAAAAATTCAAAATGGCGAAAAACAAGATGGCCACCATACCAATTTTGAAGAGTTATATCTTGGTATAGGTTAGGGATAGTATGAACAGATTGAGAAACATTTAGATACAAAAACACGACGATAACTAAAACATAAAAAATAAATTAATATTATTTTTTTAAACAATCTTTTATTTAAATGCTCTAAAAAGAAGAAAATAAACTTTAAATTGAATCAAACCCATCAATTTATTACATTACACAATTTATATGATATAAAGGCTTGTCACGAGATTTACTTGTGTAGATAAACAAGAATGTAATAATTATGTAACTTGATCTTGACATAAGAAAATCTAAGAAAAAAAGTATATATTTTATAAAAATAGGTAAATACATCTACACAAAGAAATCTCGTGACAAACTTTATATCATATAAATTGTGTAATGTAATAAATTGATGGGCTTGATTCAATTTAAAGTTTATTTTCTTCTTTTAGAGCATTTAAATAAAACCTTTTTTTTTTAAATATTATTAGTTTATTAATGTTACTAAGTAAAGAAAAGAACATGAAACAGAACAGAAGAACAGTTTAAATCAAATGTTGAAACTGGGCGCCCGTTGCTTCTTGACAATAATGGAGGCGTTGCTGAAGTTCTTCTAAAACATTTTGTATTGTTTCCGGGTGATTTGATTAATTTCTTGCATTATTCTGTCTTTAAATCTTCTACGTTATTTGGTCTGTTGAAGTAGACTTTCGATTTCAAGTAACCCAATAAAAAAATGTCAACGCATTATGGGGTCAAATCGAGAGAATGAGCAGAAAAGCCAGAATACTGCAATTTCACCGCGTCTAGTTTTTTCCCAATAGATGGATTGGATAAGACACGGTTAAAAATATGTAATATTTTTCAATAACAAAAATATAAAAACTGAAAAAATCTTATGTTGCTGGATGGAGAATTAAAAACCCCTTTAAATGAGCTATCACACGCACCCACGTTCCATTAAAAAATTTTAAAGGGGTAGCTGTCACTCCAAGGGGTTGAAGGGGGAGGTATAAAATTATGCTCAAAAATGTAATTTTAGAATTAAAAATTGACTTGTTGGATTTTACTCATAAATTGTAAATTACGTAGATAATGAATTTATCCGTTACTTATGGACCTCACAGTATAACATATACCATATCCACCATGAATATCGCTGCGTTTGTAGTTTAGAATGTTAAAATAACATTATATTATATTCATACAACTTTTTTCGATAGACCTCAGTACAGTAATTCTTAGATGATTTTTTATAATGTCAATCCGATGCCATGTTTTTTATTTAATTTAATTATGTCAGAATTTTATCAGCATTTTTATTTTAATTTTGTATCACATGATTAGTAATACATAGTTTGAAAGTAAAAGTTTTTGCGACCTCATGAAAAACTATGGCGTTGTTTTACCTTTCTCTTAAAAATTCTAAGCGTGGCCTCCTTTTGAGACCCCACTTGATATTAGAAATATTAATGAAACGCTTTAAAATGCACTGATTAAATTTCACGTAAATTGCATCTTCGTCAAAAACGGTAGGTAGGTACATTTTATCGAAATTAACAGTTTCCTAGTGTTTAAGGGCGAATGTCGCAATTAGGGATGAGTCGTATCGAAATAGTTATAGGAACATATTGTAGTATTTTAACGTGAACTTTACGTTTTCAATATTTCTCACATAATCTGGGATACCTTATGTATTGAGTACAATAGAAAGTTCCATACCATATATTGTTATTTTATTAAGTTTTTGATAACGTTTACAACAATTGAATCGATGTATACATAACCAACAGGCCCCAAATTTTTTTTTAACTTTTACTATTATTCAAATTAAACTGTGCTTCAGTTTTAACATTTTAAATGGATACATAAAGATATATTTAAACAAAAAAAATACTGATTTTAGATTAAAATTGAAATCTGTATTTTGTATGATCAAAGTAAAAAAAAAAAAAAAAAAAAAAAAAAAAAAAAAAGACAAAACGGAACGGAACGGAAAAAAGAAGATTAAAACTTCTCCTAAAAAGAAGTTTTTAATCTTCTCGAGGATGCCAACTTGGTTGGCGAAACGCGCGTCGAGAAAAGTGTAGTAGTTCGGTGTTTCGTGGAAAACGGCAGTCCAGAGTGAACCCCACTCCAGGATATGTCTAATATATTAAACATCTGTTTTTTTTTTTAGTTTATATTACAGGAATGTTACAGAGAAAATCTTGACATCTAGTTGTTGGTAATTGGCCAAAGAAGTACATATTAAATTATAATATCAATATATTATTATTGATATCCCGTCTCAAAAAAATGCTATACATTTTATATCTTCCATTTTCTTTGACTTTATGGAAACCTTTCTGGAGCCTAGTAGATAGACAACGGCAATGGATCAACTGACATAACTATTAGGGACATAATATGTCCCTAATTAACTTACATTACATTTTACAAAATTACATTTTACTATACAAAATGACATATTATGTCATTTTGTATAGTAAAATGTAATTACCTTTGTACATGCGTTGTTTCTGCATACACCGATTCAATTATTCAATAATGGAATCACCAGATACGTTTACAACCTTCAGTCATCTGGTAGATTGTAATGTGAAAAAATTACTACCACTTTGATGGTTGTCGAATTTTATTGGAGGCCCGGAATAAGTCGTAGACAGATGGTGCTACGTCCGGCGAGTACGATGGGCAACTAGATGCCCACTGCTCCGCTATCTCCTGTTTAGTGTCCAAAGGGATGTGAGGTTGTGGAGGAACATTTTAACTTGCTCGAAGAGGTCAAATCTTGTAAAGTGGCCTTTTCCAAACATTCCGCATTCTGTGTCGCGGAAATTAACACGTAATTCCGTTTGAATTGGAGTTAAAAACAACTTGTTTTTCTGGAGAGTGGATGACCTTCCAAATATTACACTGTCTTTGATGCTCATATCTCCTTACACAAAGAGACATAGTTCCTTAGCCCAACACATTATTCATGTTGGCAGCTGCATTGCTGCGTTCCTGGCGCCACTCATAATAATTAATGGTTTAGAGTTTATGTTGACTTGTCAGGTTGCAAAGTTACCTGCTTGCGTGCTCTGATATACCTGTGAGGTGATAGCTTCGAGGAACTTCGATAAGGGTCCTACATACAAGTGGATCAACCCTTGGGATATTTTATAAATATAAAATTTTTAGTGGAATGGAACACATAAAACACATGGAATGTATACTGAACAACGTAAGGAAACGGATAAAAATATACACACTCGCCTAGCTAGATCGGCCGTTAGCAGCGGTCTTAGTACAAACTGATTAAGTTTAAAGTGTTAGTTTCCAGCATCATAATTTTCTTGATTGACTAATGACTTCTGCTATCTCTCAGACAATCAACAGATAATTTCTATTTCGTTCAAATGGTGCCACTTAAATGGACTGTTAAATTGAAACATCGGTCTCGATTCTATTAGATAAATTATTTCGTACATTTATCACGAACATTGTGAAATGAAGTTTATGATTCGGAAATCAAATTGTCTATTAAACTGTCAGTATTGGATTTAAAATTAAATTGAGCACCTGGACAAAAAACTGAAAATGTCGTTATCATACATACATTTGACTGATATATCAGGAATAAATGATATAAGCTCTTTAATAGCTAAAAATATACTCATATATTATAAGGGTCCTACATACAGTGGATCAATCCTTGGGAGATTTTATAATAGAACATTTTTGGTGGAATGGAACACATGGAACACATGGAATTTATACTGAACAAGGTAAGGAAACGTACATTCGTTTTTTTGTTAGAACTTTTTAAAATATTGTTGAGTCTACAGGGTACTCATACTTTACAAATTTGGAAACTGGACAAAATATTTAGTTAAAAACTTATATCATAATCTACTTTAATCCAGACGTTTTGGGAGATAGTTCATGTCTCTTAACTTTGAGTATTAGTCCCTGATTTTATTTTAGGCATGGCATAAATAAATGTATAAGAACATGAGTAGCTACATTCTTTGCAATTATAATACATTTAAAAACACTATACCAAGTGTTTAATTTATTGTATTTTATTTTATTTATTATATATATATTATATTTTAACTGCAAATCTAGATAACTTGTTTATGTAGTTCAAGTGGAACGCGCTGTATTTTGCTAGCCCCTGTTATTTAACTTCAGTCTGGTTTTCGCTCTCATATGAACATCTTTTACTACCATTTACTATTTGCTGCGTTTTTATTACTTTTAAATACCGAGTTTTCGCAGGTATCCAGAAATATTCGGGGACAATCTTTTAATTTTGCAGAAATTTATCATCACTATACTTGACCACAAATTTCATGAAATGAGTTTGACAAGAGTTAACTTTTGTCATTTTTACCCAAACACATATATTTCAGAAAGCATTAATACAAGATCATTTCCCCTCAATTTCCGTGAAACAACATATTTCCAATGACCTGTGGGGAAATGCTAGCCACCGCTATGGGTCTCCATTTAGTTCACTTACTAGAAGAAAGCCAAATTTATTGCGGTCCACAGAACGAATGTAGTCCGGGTATACGTAATTAGTTTCGACGCTTGGCCCATTATTTGTGAACTTATAACGCAATGACAGCAATAAAATCATAAAACAGTTTTATTATTACGGACTCCATAAAGTCATAATTTTATCATTAACCAGTACCAACTGGACATTTCTGTTGAGCGCGAAACTGCATATATTTCGTTTCAAAATGCATATGTAATATTTATTATTTCTAGCTATATATGTAATATTTATTATTTCTAGCTTCTGTAATATAAATACAGTCCCCTAAGGTCATTCACATAACAGCACAGAAATATACTATTTTCATCCATAGATAAAGCAAACACCCGCAGAATATTTCTATGACACATGTATTAATAAGGTCCGGGAAAGTATGCTGTTACGCAGAGCCGGCACTATACAACTCTATGATAATTAAAGTATAAACCGTATTTTTAAGTGCTTATTTCTTGCCCCTGTATTTGCCCCTTTACCCACGCCTCTGTCCGTGCGTAGTATGTTATCCCGAACGAAGTCTTCGCGGGAACCCAGGACTTCATAATACACTTTCTCCGTAAGACGGCGTGCTATTCCGATAGCGACCTACCGGCGTAAAACGGATCGACCGCCGCATTGAAAACCATTTTTTGTCGCGAGTTAGTCACTCGTGAATTTGTGTACTGTATTTACATATTACCTGATTTTTTGTGTATATCTACAATAATGGAACAGTCGTTACCATTTGTGAAGAGACTTAAAAGGATCATTGAAAATTACAAGGATTTTACAATAGACGGATCACATATTATATGTATTCTTTTGCAATCGTCGATATACATTTCGTGATCGCCGAGAGTATAAAAAACAGTTAGATTCGAATATCCATCAAAAAAATATACCTGGTACGGTTAGAAAAGATGAATTTTGGTTTGATTTGTGATAATGTTTTGCGCATGTAGCATGCGTGTAACGTGGTCAACAATATTTACTTTAGACGTTTTTTTGCCAAATATATCCGATTTTCCATTACTTAATAGCCATACATTACGTAAAACATATTTACAGAAGACATATCAAAGTGTCGTGAGAAATATCAAAGAAGACATACGTAATAAACTTCTTGGTTGACTGTGGACGAAACAACAGATTTTACGGTAATAAGTTCGTTAATGCCCCCGATATGATAGCTAACAAACTGGTTTTAAACAGCTTCTACAGGTACAGAAATAGCAGTAACACGTGTATTGTCCTAGATGTAAAAAATCATAATGCACTGGTGTTAGTGACAACAAAAAAGGTTAGTAATACAAACAACTGTGCGGAAATTTGGTGAAAGTAATGTGCGTGTTGTGTCATCCTCTGTCTATGTTTACCTGTCTAGGTTTGCACCTTTAACTTCATTAGATGTGGAACGATCTTTTCCTCTCTACAACCATAATATACATGCCTAATCGCTCACGTTTAACGATAAAGACTACTAGTCGTGGCAACGCACCTCAAGCAATGATGATAGTCGGTGTTTCTGAATAACACAAGCAATAGGTATGTACATACACTATTAACACATTATTTCCTGTCTTTTTGATATCTCATATGTCATCTTTCGTCAATAACATGACGGATTACGAGTCCGGTCTGCGTTACAGCACACATTCGACACCCTAAATACGAGATTTGCGGATTAACACACATATCGTATCGGTTGAAGTACCCAACATACGACATCATAGTTATATATGTTTGTCCTTACTTGAACAAAGAGAGAAGAAAATTCCACTCAACATCATAAGAAATCCAACCACTTACCAGTACCTACTACGAGCGAGGGAAATGGTTGGTCGGTGTATGAAAAATAAATTCAACCTTAACACTGAGGTCACATCAGGTTGAACAGGCTCTATAATTTGTCACATATAGGGAGGTAATTTGAGCTTGTCACGTATAAGGAATATTTTCCCTTTTGTATGGAGAACGGTGTCAAATGCGGTCAATCGTGTGATGTGAGCTTTAGAAGTGGTTAAGTTAAACATTCCAGAAGTTTCAAGTTGGTGTCTGCCTTGTCAAGCCTGTTACAAAATTATCAAGAATTTAACATTAGTACAGTAGTCAGTACCTTGGTACTGACATTAGTGCCGCTGCGACTATTACTATAATATAGTTATTTAACCGTTTCTTCTTATAATACCTAGTATGAGTGTAACTCATTTTGTGTATACAGATATAGAGAAAAACGTTATCTCCCTCGTCATTATCGACCAACTCTCTTGTAACTTATCATTGGCATCACAAGTAAAATAAGGTATCAAGGCGGCAATAACACTACGATACTACTGCTCCAGAAAAAATGTCACATGTTACAATTAAACATATATTTGATGAAATGATAAAAACTCGACGTGAGGTAAAGTACATGATAAAAGTAATCGAAACAAGACTTTTATTAAAAAATTGAAGATAAGAAAAGGGGTCCAGAATTGTAACAATAAAACTTTAAATAAGAGAGGAGTTTAAAATAAGAGCGCTGAAAGTGACTGAAAAAATAATAAGGTCATTGTTTTTGGCATCAACTCAAAGCTAGTTAGTCAATTTTATACAAATAGAAAAATAAAAGAACTTGTCGATATTGACTTAGTACTGATAATAACGATACCCAAGAGGATGTTTTGAAGATAATCTGATCAGAATAGAGCTCACTACAGAAAAAAGGAAAAGGACATAAAGAGGGAATGCTACAAAATCGCCATAAACTAAAAGGCACTAATATAATTACATAAATAACGATTTAACTATTTATAAAAGAAAGAAAAGAGAACAAGGAACTGGAGAAAAAGAAATCTTAAACGAGACGATTATATTTTTACAAATTTGGAAACTGGACAAAATATTCAGTTAAAAACCTGTATCATAATCTATACCTCAACCCAGTCGTTTCGGAGATGTTTTTTTGTTATTCTTTATAAATGAGCCTAACAACTGTTAACCTTTGATATTTTTAATCATATTTTCATAAAAGATTGTATTTCAGAAATCATTCAACACAGGATATTTTTCCTCCAGTTTCCATGGAACAACATATTTCCAACCATCCGTGAAGAAATGCTGGCCACCGCTACGACCACCCTCCATTTAGTTCACTTACTAGAAGAAAGTCAAATTTCTAAAGCCAAAAGGGGTCGAGAATTGAAAAAGAAAATTTTACATTAAGAGGGAGTTAGAGACGCTGAAAGTGACTGAAAATAAGAATTATCATTGTTTTTGGCATCAACCAAAGCTGATTAGTCAATTTTATACAACTTAAAACTAAAAGAACTTGTAGATATGGACTTGTACTGATATTAAAGGGGGTGTGAAGCAAAAAAAACAACATGTACTGAAAATGTACAGAAAAAAAATCTAAGAATAACAGTGAAAATCCCTCTGTTCTATTGCATTTATTAACGGAGATACGCCGATCCAAAGATGCCGTGTCTTAGCGCGTGACATCAGCTAGAATGAAGGAGCTTGACTGGCTGGTAGAAATTGTTAAACCTCGACAAACACCAAATATATACCTAGACATCTACCACGCCGCCCTTTTATTGGCAGCTTTGGTATTATAC